>LS997562.1:1085000-1140000 GCA_000469685.2 Haemonchus contortus | reverse complement strand
CTCATGCCCTGTCAAGCCACTATGAGGTACTAATCAAGCCCAAACTTAGAAGAACTCGACTTGAAATTGAGCAAATTAAGGATCCGATGAGTACGTTGGCAGCCACTGCCATATTATGTGATTGTACGAAACCACTAGAGAGAGCTCGTATTCCTGATTCTCAGTTTTCTATGTGCTTCTCTACGCGCATATGTTATAACTCATATACAGTAGCGCTCAAAAGTATTCGGCGAAATGCTTCTTCAGTTGTAACTTTCAGTCATAACTCCTTTCTTACTGAATCTAATCAAGCGAATTTTCAATATGTGTAGCATTGGTGTAGTGTAAATATTTACCACTATTACCCTGCATTCTGGTCATGTTCCAGATATCCAAAAGGGCTTGAACAAAAAATCAACTGGGAATACGAATGGTGGTCCTTCTAGGAGTCCTTTCCTTTTTGCCATGTCTTAAGTGTACGAGCACTAATGTCGAACCCAGAAGAGAAGGAAAACGTACTCAAGGTCGGAATAACTGCAGAGGTCACAAACTTGCTTTCAGCACAGTCTACAAACGCCTCCCCATTAATATATGGATATGGCTGTTTTGCAGTCAAGTAATGTTGGACAGTGTAGAATATGCTTCAGCTAAACATATCAAAATTTCGTGTGATTTGCTCCACTGGGAAAAAAGTTATGGCAAGTTAAAGTTGGCCGAATACTTTTGAGCGCTACTGTATATAGTATAGTTGAGCGTCAAAGTCGCTGCAGTGGATATGTACAGAATGTGCAATAAATATTGTAAAAAATAATTTGGCTACAAAAATAGTGCTAGGAGAGCGAGGAGTTCAGAAAGTAGCTGTGGGACAACTCTATCCCGAGACTCTCGAGCTGATCCGCCACCATGGAATAGCGCCGGCTGCAAGCAATCATAAACAGACGTACGAACTTGCGAAACTATGCAGAGAAGCAATAAAGGAAGATATGACAGAGCGAAGAGCAGCACTGCTGATCGAAACCGCTGAGACAGGGAAGAGCATTCGCAAAGCCCGCTGGTGCCGTTCCAATCAAAAGACTTAGGTGACCGTTTCGCCCTCGTGACCGAACACGTACTCCATCTTGGAGGACGATGGAGAAGAGAAGGTCATCCACGACTTCTACTTCGGTCCCTTGCGCTCCGAAATTCGACATGCCATCACATCGATGAAGAATTATAGGGCGACCGCTCAAGACAGGATTGGACTAGAACACCTGAAGAGTCTATCGTCCAAACCCTGGCTCGGCCGCTCACGCGGTACCTGTCGGAATGCAAAGTGCCGACGTTGCGGAAAACTAGCAAAACTGGATTACTGTGTGAAAGAGACACTCAGATAACAGCAACTATCGCCCAATCTGTTTGTTTCCGGAAACTTTTCATACCAGCCATTTTTACCAGGACTGTCATTTCACTAGATGAAAGAGAACCATAGGAGGACGCAGAATTTCGAAGAGGATTAGTATAATTAATTATGCCCACAGAGAATTTTAAACTGAGTTACACACTGTCGCAGGGCTTATTGTTCTGGTGTGGTATTCCCTCTCAACATACATACAAGGATCGTAAACTCTACAACAATTCCACGACTACAATTTGGCCATTTTTGACGGAATTTACTGTTAAATTGAAGAGAGCTGTTTGCCAGCGTGACTTCGCCCAAACTTCACAGTGCCGCTTTCGAGAACATCCTACATGCATCGTTTGGAACGGGAAAAGGAGTGAAGCGTTATGGCAGCTACATACATCATCGCTGCTTTGTAGTGGCATCGTGCCGAAAAGTTTGAATATCGAGTACGTGAAACGAATGGCGGCCGAACTCAGTAACACTTGTGGGAGTATCGGCTAAAAGCTGAATTCATAAAGACAATTACATGGAGAATGGTTCTGATGCTCCTTCTACGCTGAACGGAGAGAATATTTTCGGAAGCTCTAACTACGATCGCCTTGTCGAGAAGTCTACGCGATAAGCGACCCGGTCCTGGGTTGAGCAGAAAGAAGCGAGCAGCACCGAGAACACGAAGGGAATAGTAAAGGCTGCGGTGATCCCTGCTTTGGTGTATGCCTCAGAGTCTTAGACTCCACGAAAGTAAGATGAACATACAGCCAGCGTCACCAACGAGTGACGATGCTCCGAATTCCCTTATACATTCAAGTGCGGAGGGGAACCCGAACTTCCGAGCGGGACGACAGGTAATACAGGCGACCTGAACCTAGACCATTTCTTTGCAGCTATATGTAAATATATGTAGTATATATAATATATGTAGATACGTAGGGTTGCTGGCAATTCTCTTTTCGTTTATTTATAGTTTGATTCATGCAGACGCGATCGTGTTACCTCGACATTTAAGGGCACTTTCATCTCCTTTATCCTTGATCCGGTCTCCAACAGATCTAGTCTTGTCCTCGCACATGCTCGAAGGCACTAAAGTGGTGCAATAATTTCTCAGAGTTCTGGATTACAATCACGGACATCAACATACTTTCGACATTTGTCTCCGATGGTGGCATACTGTACCATGAAATGCTTCCAGTGACCGCTGTACTCATCGGTGAGGCACCCCCGACAACGTCTTCTGAATAAGCAAATATATCACAGATTAACCCTTTGATGACAATGCGGATTTCGACGTGACGCGCCGACAGGGTCACGCTCCCCTCTTTTTGCGCGCGACTGGCACCCACCGGTGGGTGGACTTTCAGAGGAGAAAGCTCTTTCAGTGGCTTACTGAATTTAGCAATTGGTAAGAAACAATAAAGTACGGTGGCACCCGAAATTGTGTGCCAATGTCCCATGCGCCACTGGTAGTGGCACCCACCGGTGGCGTCAAAGGGTTAAGTATCATCAGCTAAACTGTTCATGTATTGTTTTTGTCACTTTGAATGTCACTTCTCCTGTTCTTTTAAAGACTCTGCTGAATAGGTTTCATGAAATTTCGATGCTTTCGGGCGGATCAGGTTGCTTATAGAAGAACATCTACTCAATCGCAGTTTCTGCACATTTTTTTTTCAGATTGGATTTGGAAATCACTCGGGAGAATGCCTAATACGCTTGACCTAAATCAGTTTTCGAAGAAATAGCAACTAAGAGCGGAGAATCTCAAACAGGGTTGCAGTCTCAACAACTCGCTATTCACTCACGCGCTTTGAATGCTTATTCGATACCAGAAAAGATGTTGCAAGTTAGATCATCTGGTCGCACATGCATTACTGGTTGACTGTGAGCATACGTATGTCATTCCTCTTAACCAACCAACACATTGGGATTAAAGTGCTAAATCGCCGGTTATCTGATACGCTCTTTCCTGTTATTCATGCATTCCTGTCATCCAGTGTCTTACCAGGAAACCTTTCATGATTTTCTATCACCGATATATTCCAGACCTCATAAATATGTTGCAATTCACGCATACTCTGATAAGACGCATTATTTGTGTTATGCTCAATCCGAACAGCATTACGATATTTGAGCGCTTGTAGAGCATCTCTGACTGCTTGAGATGTTTTACTGTACACGTCGCATTTTCCATCAACACAGTTGCGCTGAAATCGATGGGAGCGTTTCACCGATCCAAGGATTTTCCATGTTTGACAGATACAGATATTGTATGTTACAGATAAGAATTTGTCTAGTTATTCCAATGAGGAGGCATCTGGCCGATCCATTTACGTAATCTGATTATGATATCCACTTCGTGAGCAGAACCGAGTAATGTTCTGAGCGAGCAACATATGGGTTTTTCATAAGACTATAAAAGACCAAATACGTGGATGACTCAGCTCAAGCTCTCATCTAACCTTGTTGTCTTGCCTACTTCAACCCATTACTCGTGTAACTTGTGCTCTGCATACGAAGCCTTTTTGTATCGAGTGGTCTCATTGTTCTCGTGCAATTTTGAGTGCCTTTTGCGAACAAACCTCGAATCTCAACGCAAATGGAAATAAATTGCCAAACATTTGTAACAACAAATCGCAGCCTAAAAGCGAACGCGAGAATTCCCTCGTGAAGATTTTTTTCTTCTCGAGTACTCAGATTTAGAGGAACTTTGCGAAGCTCATAGAAATCGTTTATCAGCATCTTTGATACGTTTACCAGCAGTTTATCAATATTTGACTAGCGGTGCTTGCTGTCTTGGAGCAGCTGCGACAACTATGGTTCGTGCAAACATTTGGTTGGTTGCACCGCTCGGTGAGGCATCTTTCATAGTCCACGACCGGTCGCTCGTGAGATGGGTCCGCGACTGGTCGCTCGACTGATCGCGCCACTGGCCGCTCGATCGGTCGAGGAGGCCGCGCTAGTTATGGGTGCCGCCGTGGACGGTCCCGCGCGATCAGTCGAACGACCAGTCGAGCGACTGGTCGTGGGCTATGAAAGATGCCTGGGGGAAAACTATGTGAATTTCTCATAAATGCACACTATTGTTCTGCGAGTAATATCTTTCAATGCTAGGAAATCCCATGAGACTTTCTGGGATTTCATCCGAGAAGAGTAAGCATTTGGTGTTATTGGAAATGACGCAAGTAAGGTGTTGGTAAAAATCCTACTTGGTTTGTTTCTAGAGATGTTTTTCCTTGTGCTGAGTTGCTAATCTGCGTTCAGCAACTCACAGTAGTTGAGTTCCTTTACTCTCACAAAACTGTGAGACGATGTTTGCATTACTTCGAAGACTAGTATCTCCCGCACTTAAAGGCACTGTTCACGAAAAAATGGCTTTGGAGATTTGCACATGGTTCGAATTCGAAGCCCCCTCTGATACCATTTGTGCAGGAGTGAGGTCGGAAAACGGCTGGATAGGGCACAATAAGGGCAGGAACAGTGGGGGACGTCAGGCCTCCACCCCTCGCTAGGCTGACTACGAGTTCTAATTGTCCTTCACCACATTCGCACTGAAGCGAAGTTGGTGAAAAATCGATACGCTGATTGGCAAATTGCCAGGAATGGTCAGCTGGTCGACCGCCTCGTACAGGAGCTAGTATTCAGCTGTTATTTCTATTATTCTACTATTGTTCCGCGCTATTCTCTTCTGAGTATTCCCTGCCTGCCGTCGTCGAATGGATGAGGTAAGTATTTCAGGGAGATAATAATAGCAGGGAGAATCCCGATCAGCTGTTTGGGTGTTTTGTCTGTATTGCAGACATTGCGTCGCCTTTGTGCATTCTCGCCCGAACACTCCCTAACCGCCGTTATTTCAATGTGAGACTAGTCCAACCCCCCTTTCCAGCTCTTTTTTGACCCTTTGCAATTCTTTTTGTTCATCGTTTTTTGCGCTTTTTTCGTTGTTATCGCTTTATTCTAGAGTGGTTCTATCAATTCCCGTCAAAAAGGGTAACCCTAACTTTTTTGTGAACGGTGCCTTTAAAGACACAGTTCAGGATAATGTTGGGTAATCTAGATTATGATGAAAAATGGAAGATAATATCGGAAGTAGTGCGATGAAGGTGAAGAAACTGCGTGAATCGGTGTTTCCAGAGTGAAAAAAGGCTTCGAAAAACCGTTAAAAAAGGGGCTGGACGAGAGAGAGATAAGAAAAATGAAGAAGAGTGCGGCGTTCGGACGCCTATACAATGTGGCTCACTGCGTGCGTGTGGGTCCTGGTGCGAACAACAGATTATATTGGGCAAAAATCCCTTCACTTATAAGCATAAGTAAACAAAAAACTTAGTAACAGCAAAAGTAGATCACCCTTTTCAGCCTCTAGGAGTAGGAAATTAAATGAGGGATCGCGGCAACAAAAAGAATAACGTAGGAGGAAAGAACGGGAGAAAAACATCGCCCCATCACTCGGCGATCAGCTGATTGTGTGTGGGTCCAAGAACGAATAGCTGCAATCTGTATTGTCTCGACACTCGTATAACGTGACATCGATCGAGGGGCGTTACAGCCAATTACAGCAGCAACAGAGCTTCCACTATGTCATAAGCGCCGAGATTAAGGGAGCGAGAGGGCCCCTTCTACCACCCATGGGGGGGGGGGGGGGGGGGGGCTGAGTATTCCTGAGGAAGAACTCAGTAACCTTTTTCATCGTGAACCGTGCTTTTAAACGGTTCAACTAATAGTTGGCCGTTGCCAGTAAATATGGGTTTCAACGAATGGATTGCTGACGATTTCAGCCGCTACGCTCACGATTTTTCCTTGACGCGGCTAGTTGAAGATGGTAGTGAATGCGGCACTGTCCAGTCTTTTTCTTCTCATCCCTAGTGTTAATCCCGCTCGATAGCGAGGTTCGCTGATTTCGTGAGCTGTCGCCACTTCTTTCTATCTGCGGCATTATCTGCCGTTATTGTTTCTGAACGTTCTTTCTTAATCCCGTCTCTCCATCTCTTCTTTGAGGCTCCACGTGGTCGTTTTTTCCTCTTCCCAGTCCATCGCCTTTTTATGGCGTAATACTGTGGCTCCTCAGCATGTACCTCCTCCTGTACCTTCGAAAAAAAACCTCCTATTCAACTGAACAGAGCCTGTCTGCATGACCCTCTTGATGTCTTCGTTTCCGACCCAGTCCGGTCGAGTCCAGACACAGGCCCATCTAAACATCCCCTCTTCAACGGTGTGGAACTGCCTTTAATGTTTTTCATTTATGGACCAACATTCGTTGCCGTAGAGCATAGTGGGCGTCTCCACCAAGTTTCCTTTTTACACCCTGGAACACCGTCGATTGCAAAAGATAGCACTTCACTACCTCTTCCACTATACCGAGTTACCCGATCCTTTGCAGCATGATCCACGTTGCCATCAGCGGTCACAATTTTCCTAAGGTGTTGGAAGACCTGGCTCCTTCGATAGTCTCCAATACCGTTTACAGCTGGCCCCGTGTACTCCTTGGAGCTGAGGAACTCAGCCTTCTTCACGTTCAGTCGGAGCCATTTGTTCGCCACCTGCACAGTTTTTCTATCTCTCTGCTATCAGAGCGATGTGATTAGGTTACAGTGGGCCATTTATGACATCTTCAATCCATCCATTGTAAGCAGAGTGAGGAACGGCTCAGAACTCACCGTCGATGAAGTCTGTTGCCTTTGATGAGCTTTCCAGAGTGAGAGTAGCTGTTCTGTACCAATCGTACTTGTATTCGACCAGCGAGTTCGGAAGTGCCGAAACGTTCCCTTCTCGTAACGGTCGAAAGCCTCCTCTAGATTGAGGAAGGCAGTGGAGCAGGGTCAACGCTTCTCTCGATACTTCTCCGTTACTTACCTAGCTATGAAGATGCCGTCTGTTGCAGATTTTTGGGCATGATGCTATACTGCTCCCGTGAGATCAGGACCAATTCCCTGAAGCCTGAGTGGACTAGTCGTTCGTTTATTTTCATAGCATTGCAATCAAACTGGTCCCAAGATAGCTGAATCACTCCATTGCGTCCCCCTTCTGCTTTAAAGTGAGGACGATGATGATTGATGATGTTGCTGATTCCCCTCTCATCTGGCATTATTTCCCCAGCAACTGTGCTCAAGGAATCGGGTGAGACATGTGATCTCCAAGTAACTTCCATGCCTTATCTGGTGAAACCGCTTTCCAAACTTTCATTTTCCCGATTGTTTCATTCATGCCATCGTGGCCACTAAGATTACCTGCTATGGTGAGATATTCCAAGGCTCAGACAGAACGTTTGGTGTTGTTCTTCGTTCACTGCCAACGAGGCCATTAAGATCACCCGCTATGGAGAGATTTCAAGGCTCAGACAAAACGTTTGGTATCTTTTTCTTTCAGTAGATCTTGACATCCTCTTCCCACTTCGAATTTCTTTGAACGACGTAATTCAATCCTTGCTAGCCCTCACACATCGCCCACAGAGGGCGGGGGAAGGTCTGTGCGCCACTGCCAGATGACGTCCCAACCGAATAAAATTGGAACTTTTGGAAATTCACCATTTTTGTTGCGATGTGACTTCTTCATCAGCTCGTCTGTCAACCTGGGGCACAGCTATTGCACTGGCATGAATCTAAGTCTCTGAGTGCAAACATGATCCAACACTCTCAACCAGTCGGCCATAAGTGCTGTTGCCCAATCAATGATGGCAGAGTTGCGGAAGCCCACATAAGTGTTCTTGTCTACTTATGCGCTGATTGCCCGGCAAATGTTTTCGAGGTTCGTCATCCTTGCTAAAGAGTTCACATGTTTACACGAAATTTTGTCACCTAGAATCATTTGTCGAAGTACTTTCTTGCAACCTAATACATTTACCGAGAGTTGGTTTAGTTGAATGCATGGCAAAGCCAAAACAGTTTTTGTTACTAATTTTTCTCAGGGATCCTGAACGTGGTGTATAGGCTTCGTTCTCATTGATTTTGGCAAAAACAAGACACAAAAGACCAATTTGCTGTAGCACAAGTCAATTTGAAGTCGTTTGCGATCGAGACGACTGACCTATTTGCACAATTTAAGCAAGAGAAATTGGAACTATCACAACTCTCCTAGAGGCTCATTTAGCAGTTTCTATAATACCTCTACAGGGCGGGCCATATGGTAATAACTTTTTGGACGTCCGTAATCTTGTTTGAGAGTTTCTCTAAATCTGCACCTTCCATTATGTTTACGATATACCCTAGCCCACATACATATCTACTTTGGTACTCTCAATTCGTCAGATTTCGAAAAACGGTGGAGCCTCGCAGTCATCCACCAGCCGTTCCGTACTTGCGCGCCCTTGGTGAGTCCTTTTCTGGGATCGCTCCTCGTTTCACATTTCCCGCATGACAGTCCCTTGAATCGCGATGCGTAGACAGGTCAACGGCAAATCTCAAAGCGGTCGTCTTGTCTCACATACGACCCCTTTTCTGAATACAATTGCTTGGGAAGGAGTATGCTGGACTACTCCGAGTAAACGCAAGTGAATCCAGATAAGATTCGAAAACCTTATATGTTCCTTGAAGAGAAGAATTGGAGAGAAAAAAACGGATGCCGTGCGCTGCTTGCGCGCGGCACGCCCTTCGACACACTTTTTTTCTAAAGTTTGTTCAGCGTGGAAGAAAAGGAGATCCCGGAGTATACATATATTTCCCACTACGAGTGCTGAAGCCCTGGGAAGAGTCAGATCGCCTCTTTGAGTAAGAAACTCTACATAACCTTAACCCACCCTCTTTAAGAGGGGTCTTTCTGGAAGGATGCTAAGGGCCAAAGGTTTCGCAGGAACACGATTCGAAAACTATGGCGCACTTGCTCCCGAATGGGAAAAGATTAAGACGGTGCTGAGAAAACGTTCGCATTTTATTCCAGCTTCCAATCTTCCTACGAATTTCCCGGACCACAATTGATTGATTGGCCGCTGGATATAGTCCATACTGAAGAGAGGAGCCTGCGCTTCATAGCGTACCACTGCTGCTGCTCCTGAGAAATCATCGAAAGAAAGAAACTGTGCGTGCCACCGTCGATGAGTAGCCGAAGCGTCTTCGAGCTATAATTAGTACAGAAGACGATTGAATAAGAAGACCGTGTGTTCGTTTTGTAGATGCGATGCACCGTAAATAGTTCACATAGATTCAATATGTATCAATGTATATTGCGGTTTCTGCACAGCAATTTTTTGTTACCATATTTATGGCGCACCCTGTATATTCGTTAACATCATTTCGATCTCTCTCGACATACCTCTTTCCAAGTTTCACAGGAAGTTGAAACATTTTCGTGGTAAGACTCCCCTCGGATATCTTACAAAAGTAGTGCTTTCGAGAGAATCTCCCCTTTACTAGTGCATATTATACCGCTCTTCTTATGCTAAATAAAGTCGTGTTAATGATTGCACGAACGCTCACGTTCCATTTCAGAAGAAACTTCCATCTCCGCTGTTTTGCCACAATTTGGTTCCACATCTGCAAGCAATTCGATTTCATGACAGCTAAATCATCGAGAACTCCACCATATGTCATTAAAATATTTCGGACCGTCTCAATGAACTGATTCCTGAATGATTTCCCCACTCCTCAAAGCATTTCTAAGAATCCCGTCCTGCCTACTGAGAAAACTCACCATCCATGTCTACAAAAGTCTCGCTGGCCGGCAAGGAGTAGGCCGAGTAGGCATGTGAAACCGCCGTTACAAGCTCTTCACCATCGTCTAGCACTGAAGGTAGACTTTCTAGGAACAGCACCTCTCAACCGATAATTCTGCGAATTTTTTTGAACATACAGGCGGTCAGTAAGTCATTATCGCCTATTCCCTCGTTCTCTGACTCGTCAAGAATTGCTGTTTTCAGGTCGATGTTTTCGTTATCTGGAAGAAATAGAATGTGATAAATCAGCAACCTTTTTCCTGGGTTCCCAACTCCGGGTGGAAATAGGTGCAACTCACACCACTAGATTCTCCGCTTCAAATTTCCGAGGGCAGGCAGAGGTGTAAGGTACTATGGAGTGCTTTAGGGTTAGTAGGATTACGCGTGTATTGAAACTAAGCGAGTGAGCTACCCACCCCGTAGAGACAGAAATACTTTGTGTGTAACAGCAGACTGTCCCTAATAGTGTATATATGCTAGAAGTGTCTCTTGGCTTGTCTGCGTGTTTGTTTGTGTGCGTGTTTTCGTGTGTGCACGTAGTAAGCTTAGACCTTCTAACATCGTTACAGACCACCTTCTTCAGGCTCCAATTTATAGGCTTCGATTGATGTCAACGTGAGGACGTGCTATTTGCGAGCAACCTCACTATATTCCTTTTGATATGCCGCACGTGATGCACTGTGAGGCAATTGTACGCTTCGATCCACAGTGTCGTGCAGTTGACAAATGTTCTACATATAGTCGGACCGTCGTCTCCTTCGCGCTAGATTCTGCGTTCCAGTGAATACTTAAAAGATCCCGTTATCGACAATATCTATTAAGAAAATAAATGGTTCGTAGAACATCTCTACAGTGCTAAGAAAGCAGAGTCTACAATTTGCCCGAGGACGCCTTTCTTTGGAAATTCTCGAGTTGATACGAGCTACAGTGAGCTACAGGAATCGCGCGAGCTACAGTTACACGACCTACACGACTGCATTTGAGCTAGTCATGAACTGACCCGAATTTGCAGCTAACAATAAGCATAGAGCGATAGAGGGAGATTGAAGGAAGGAGAGCAATAGCTAAGATAGACGGAGCCGGAACCAGAAAAAGCATTTGTAAAGCCTCCTAGAGCTCCACCAAATACAAGACTGGGATGGATACCTTTCGTCGTCCAGCTGGAACAACTGCTGTATTTCGAACGGCATTGTACATCATCTATGACTTCTACTAGAATCTCCAGAAGCCCTCTCATTTGCGATGGACATGGGAGTCACCTGGTGGACAGTTCCATAATGAAATAAACCACATCATCTTCAATCGAAGATGTTGCCTGCTAACATCGCTGTTCTTCCGAAGTTCTACATGGGATCGGCCATCGCCTCCTCCGTGCTAGATTCTGCTTCTCAGTGCGTGGAGAGAGAGCTATGTTGTTTGGGAAACGAAATCCCAAGACCTCCATCAACTGGGACCACTTCGCTTCCCTTGCAAATGAATGGGAAGATTCCGTTATACACAACATCGATGAAGAATTCAAGCGGCTCGTCGAACATCTTCACGATAATGCTAGGAAAGCAGAGTTTACAAGTATCCAAGAGACGACTAGCTTCGAACATTCTCGAGCTAATACGCCAGCATGGAATCGCGCGAGCTACAGGTAATCATCAACAAACGTCCGAACTTGCGAAGTTATGCAGAGAAACGATAAGGGAAGATCTGCAAGACAGAAGAGCAGCAGTTGTGGACGAAGCCGACGAGGCTGGAAAGAGCATTCGCAAAACCCGACGGAGCTTCATCAATCACAAGACCAAGATGCCTTCCCTTCGTCGTCCTGACGGAACAGTGATTGCACTCGAAGGGCAATGGATAAGGTCATCTACGACTTCTACTCGGATCTCTTCGACAGCCATGTCTACCTGCTTACCCACCGTCTTAGGCAAGACGAATGTATCGCTCGTTCGGTTCTCCCTTCCGAAATACGACATGCCAAAACGTCGATGAAGAATTGTGCGGCGCCCGGTTCCGATAGGATCAAACCAGAACATCTGAAGAGTCTTCCACCAGTTATCGTCAAAACTCTGGCTAGGCTCTTCACGCCGTACCTGTCGGAATGCAAAGTGCCCACGTCATAGAAAACTAAGAAGACTGTATGAAAAAGAGATCCAGACGATATTGGCAATTATCGTCCAGTCTGTCTGCTGTCTGTAATCTACAAGCTTTTCACTCATTCTGTACCGGATTGGCAGAATATTAGTTGAAGGACAGCCATGCGAGCAAGCAGGGTTTCGGAGAGGGTTCAGTACAATCGATCATGTTCACACTCTCACAAGTCTCATTGAAGTATCACGAGAGTACAAGATGTCTTTATGTCTTACGTCCATCGATTTGAAGGCAGCCTTTGACGCTGCCGAGACAGAAGCGGTAATCGAAGCCCTGGGCAACCAGGGTGTTCCTACTCAATATATAAGGATGCTTCGTGAGCTCTACGACAACTTCACGACCAGGATTTCACCATTATACAAGGAGGTCATTATCAACGTGAAGAGAGGTGTTCGGCAGGGCGATACCATTTCGCCCAAACTTTTCAATGTCGCTCTCGAGAATATCATGCATCACTTGGAATGGGAAGACTCGGGAGTGAAGGTCGACGGTCGCTCGCAGACGACTCTTGCTTATAACACCGAACATCGAGCAGGCGGAACGAATGCTACCAGAGTTAGACAATGCTTGTGGAAAGATCGGCTTGGGAATGAAGACGATGTTTATAAAAACGGATTGGTACTTGATGCTCCCTTCACGCTAAACGGAACGAATATCTCCGAATGCTCTAGCTATGTGTCTCTAGTCGAGAAGTCAACATGATGAACGACCTAGCTCCGGAGCTGAGCAGACAGAAACGCGCGGCGTGGGGAGCATTTAAGAACATCGAGGGAGTAGTGAAGAAAACGAAGAATATCCGGCTCCGCGCTCACCTTTTTAACCCTGCTGTCCTTCCTGCTTCGACGTACGCCTTAGAGACTTGGACTCTACGAAAGCAGGATGAGCATGCTACCAGCGTTACCCAACGCGTTTTGGGAAGGACGATATTCCGGAATTTCCCTATGCACGCAAGTGCAGAAGCGAATCTGGAGTTCCGAGCTCCTTCACTGAACGAATATCAGGGATGCCTTTGATTACGCCGAGAAATCGAAAATCATGTGGGCTGGACACGTTATGCGATATGATGATGACCGCTGGACCAGGGAAGTTACTGACTGGTTCCCTTCAGACATCAAACGAACTCCAGGACGGCCGCCAAGATTGTCAGACTTCTTCGCGAAAGCTTTGAAGGAGAGGAATGTTGAACCTCGTGTCCCTGAAACGAGGACGATTCGCTGTGCCACTTTGGCTCGTGACAAGGACGAATGGAGACGTTATTGGCGCCCGCTCGAGGAAGTCGACGATCAACGGGACGACAGTGATTCAGGTGATGCTTCACTGTGAATGGAGCCTCTACAAGACCGTTGAAGTACAGTCACTTCTAATTGCGGTATAAAATGAAGACAATTGTTGAGTCCTCACTTCGCGCTATCGTTTTCAGTCCGAAAAAGATGATATCGCCCTATCAAGACGACTATAAAAGGAGGTATTTATCATTTGCCCGATTGAGCAGGCGATGTGAGGGACTGAATCCTCATTAGACTCACGTTGATCGCCTTCAAATGGGTACTTGGTTCTAATCATTCACTTAAGTTTGCCGTAGCTCGGACAATTCCAACGCTAAATTCAAAAAAA
This sequence comes from Haemonchus contortus, assembly GCA_000469685.2. Lineage (NCBI taxonomy): Eukaryota > Metazoa > Nematoda > Chromadorea > Rhabditida > Trichostrongylidae > Haemonchus > Haemonchus contortus. The sequence goes on along the minus strand of LS997562.1, from coordinate 1,126,252 downwards.
AGATCTAGATAAAATCTTGTCGCTTTAGTCCTTGAGGGAACAGCTACTTTCCGTGAAACAAAACTTCTGCGGCCCTTCGCTCCTGACTACTCGACTGTGTGCTGTTCTCTTGACGAAATTTGAAAAATACTCACAAATATCTTCAGCGTTTCCTACTGTTATCATCTCTTCACTTGCTGACCACGAGTACGCAGAAGCTGATGCAGCTGACATCTCATCGCTAACTAAAAGGCAACAGAGATGAATGATCTGGGACAAGGTGGAAGTCATAACTGACGGTGTTGTTCCTCCAGGCAGAACTCCATGCGCTGGTAACTGAGAAGTTTCGAAAGAAATAACGTTACCGGGCATAATCAGTTTTATAGTGACGACTGTGGCTGATATGAAACAATATCAATTCTCTTCTTGATGTTCTTTGTTTGAATGAATGAGGAGTTTCTGTAGATATGGCCGGATAAAGGTAGAGAAGAAATGCACACCGAACGTCCCTGAAGTGTCATGGGTCCGGGAACATCTCCCCGAAGACGGCGTCGCGCACGTCGCACCCGCCGCGTATCGCAGGATTGCGATGAAAGATTGGAGCGCGCAATTTGAGAGGTAGGGAGTCCTTTAACTATTTGAATTGGCTGGTCGGTCCCTTCAATTCCAATGCGGTATTGATCGTAGCTAATATAGGAGGAGTCCTTCAGTCTAATATACATAAAAACAAGAAAAAGAAAGATAAAAACGATCAAAACCAATAAAAAAGAAAGGCAACCAACGAAAAATATTGCGTCATATCGATTGGCGGGGGGCAGGGTGAGTACGGTAATTGCAGTGACATTTGCCGCATGCCGCAAGGGAGAATGCCGCAATCGGGGAGAAGTTCCGTTACCCAAGTGTCGTCAATCAGTTTTCCATCACGATTTAATGCCATTCTTTTTTCAAATGCTTTTTTCTGGTTAAGTGGGTACTTCCTGTTGAACACCAGTTACGGAATTTGTAGCGTGTACCAGTACCATATGAACTCACCAAATAACATATAACAGGCCGCTTTAACATTTTTTGCTCTTAAGACAGCGAGAGGATCTGGAATTATGCTTATGTTTCGCGCAACTTTCATTGAGAGGTAATGAATTATCTATAAATAGTGGGACTTAACTGGATTGGTCGTCCGTCGTAGACAGCTCAGTACGGTCCAATCATCGTTGCAACTATATTTACAAGTTTCCAAGGAATACGGGATTTAGTACTTCGTTGATAACAAATTGCATTCTTGTTTGTGAGTTATGTGAATTTTTTCTGAGCGGTTAATCAATCCTCTTGGAGTTAGCGACGCGGCGTTAGAAGATATACTGCGGAGTAGCTGATTCAACCTTCCAAGGTGTTCGAAATGATCATGCTCATGTCAATACTGTTGGTTTGGTTCCCTTGAAAATACAGCATCCGATGCAAGAAATCCTGAAGCAATGCGAATGCGAATGCGAATCCTAACGATTTTTAAGATTTTCTATGTTTTACATGTTGCTATTCTGAAATGAAGCGGCTTTTATCAGGTCAAGGCTACCTGTATTTCCCACTGAATTTGAGTTAAATCTCACTAAGGTACCGTGAACGGAAGCAAATTGCAGTTCAATAGCGGTAGATATTCACGATATGCCTTTGAGTAACATACTGACATCTCATATAATCTTATGAAGTAGGAAAAAAGGCACAACTGGAAAAGCGTTTCACCGAGGACTTTTGGCCGTTACTGTATGTTGAAATGCGAAGGGCTGATGCAGGACGCAGTATAACTTTTGAGCAGAAATGTTAACCATGTGCTACCCTCGATTCAAACGCGCGCGACTGACCAGAGAAGGATCCCAAGTCGAAGTGGCCATTTGAAATGAGACCTACACTGCTGTGGACTTTTTTTTGGATGCTGAGTTCAATTCTGCTTTCCAAATCTGCCAAGCGTTCCTCTTAACGGAGTTATAAGGGTGGTTTCAGGGAGCTTCACATGAGAAAACTTAGATTACCTGGTTGTGCCTCACTTCTCAACGGCGGATTGGTGTAGTGGTAAGCGTGGGTGAGAGGCTAAGGTTTGGGTTTTGTGGGGGGAATTTTCGCATTAAATAGAATTTTCCTCTTAAGGATTAAAAAATACTCTCATGGCGGTATTATCGCGTTTTATGACCTCGTAGTGCTTTGCTGATATTTATCAACATAAAGTAATACTTCAGTTTTACTGGAATGCCTATGCATCCTATATTCACAGTAGGATAAGTTGTGCCACTTTATGAACAGATGTGTTACTCTAGCACGGAATCCTTGAGACGAAGAAGCTTTCAAAATGAAATCAAAGGATGAAAAAAATGGTCACAGCCCATTGCTTCACGCTTACTAACCCCAAATCAGAAAGGAAACAGAATTGTGTAGACCTCCCAAAACCATCCCATCTTAAAAACCTCAAGTAGCCGGCGGCACACCGTGAATAAAAGATTAATTTCCCAGATCTAGCCGGACAGAACTAAAAGCAGACAAGCGATAGTATGCAAAAAGTGGGGCCTCGGGTGCACACGCACAAGTTGAGTTCATGAGCTATTTCATAAGGGGTGGTGCATTTAACCATATTTTTAAAAGGGAACAAGAAATTAGTTTCTATTGGCTGTATTAGCCTCAAGGTAGCTCCGAGCAAGGTGTCATTCCCTTCACCTGCTTTTGTGGAGCTAAGGCGCACTGAATAGCTTTATGGTCTTCGAGTCCACTATCAACAGTGCCGGTTTCGGTTTGGCGAGTCCGGAGCTTCTACGCAACATCGCACCCAATCTAGCATCAACACCCACTCTAGCATCATCATTGCTCATCATATGCATTTTGCTCTCCCGGACCTCCACAGTTGGCGCATGGAGGAATCTCCCACTCTTTAGTAGATAGGTAGGTAGGAGTAAGTATCAGTAAAGCATTAAAAGATCACAAAACGTGATAAAATCGCCAGAGTATTTTCTAGTCATTAAGGGAAAAATCCCACTTATATAATCGGCTAAGTGTGTCTGTTGGTGTGTTTGTGTTTGTGTGTGTGTATGTGTGTGTTTGTCTGACCGAAAATTCATAACTCCCGTCCCATTGTAGCTAAAGCATTCAAATTTGAAAGAGAGATAGGCGGCACGATGGGAACAGCGATGGTATTTGTTTGGAAGTGATAACAATTGATAGAAACAGGTAAGGAGCCTTAAAAGGCAATACCTTAGGGTCCGTAACTCCCTTTATTATCGATGAAGCCTTGGCACTGTGGCAGGTGATGTAGGATGTGAAGGGTGACGTTAGTGATTGGTGAAAGGGATGATAACAACTGATAGTGGCTGATAACGAGCCATAGAAGGCGAGGGTCTGTAGGTCTGTGACGCGTTTCCTGTTAATAGTGGAGTATTGGTATTTCAATAGGTGGTGTAAGATGTGACAGGATCGTAGGTACTCAGTGACGGGATCGAGAACGGTTGGTGCCAGGCCAGGAGCTGATAAAACTAATGAGGGCTAACGAAAACCCTGGAAAGCGTAGAGCCACTATGATAATGGCATTAATATTGGAACCTTGACAGTTAGACATGTGACGTGGAGTATGGCGGGATCGTAGACGACCAATGATAGGGACTGATAACAGCTGACAGCGGCGACTGATAAGATCACTTACCAACTGAATTCAACTCCTGTGGTATCTATGATGTATTTATGATTACGATTATTATATAGATTACAACCGCTAACCAGCATGGTTTGTGACTCGGTAGAAGACCGACCGCCAACAATTCGGGATTCTCAACTAATGATGTGCCCGTGGAGGAAAGAAGGTCCAATGATAACGACATCTGATAATGGTGTTACTATCACTTGATTACATTTGTGAGTACTACTCAATTCTTTGGGTGCCCATCAGTTAAACCTTTTATGGTCCATAATTTTCAAGATGAAGAGCAACCGATTGTTACTTTTAATCGTAAGCGTAAGCATCGGCACACCCTAAATACCACTGATGCTGCCCGCTAATGCCAGCTACCCTCTTTTTGGGTTCTGTGTGAAAGTTGAGTAGAAAGTGCCGAATTTCGTGTTCAGAGGTTCCGAGAAGCATAATTGGTGCCAAAAATTGGGAGGGGGGGGGGAATGGGGCGGCTGCCGATTACTGGGTCTTAAGGAAGGAGGAGAGCCCGGCATTAGCCGGGCGATCCGACTATCCTACTTTATATAATTCGCTAAGTGTGTCTGTTGGTGTGTCGGTGTGTTTGTGTGTTTGTGTGTGTGTGTGTGTGTGTGTGTGTGTGTGTGTGTGTCGGTGTGTGTGTTTGACCGGAAATTCATAACTCCTGTTCCCGTGGACCTAGAGGGCTCAAATTCGGTAGGAGTACACGGGGCAGGATGGGAACACCTATGGTAAGTGGCAGGACCGGAATCCGTGCACAGGGAGCGCGGCGTGCGCGTTAGAAACTTTGGGCCGCAAATTCATAACTCATGTCCCCGTGGACCTAGAGCGTTCATATTTGGTAGGAGTACAAGGGGATGCATGTGAACACTTACGGAAGGTGATAGGACTAGACTCCGCCTACAGGGGGCGGGGCGTGCGCGATAGAAATTTTAGGTCGCAAGTTCATAACTCCTGTTTACGTGGTCCCATTGCATTGAAACTTGGTAGGAGTACAGGAAGCAGGATAGGAACACTGATGGTAGGTGATAAGATAACAATTGAAAGGAGTTGATCAAGAACCTAGAAGGCGAGAGCCACAGGAACCGTTACTTACTTCCTGTTAACGGCAGAGGTTTGGCACTTCGCAAAACTGTTAGAGATTGATAGAAACTGATAGGAGGCGAGAGCAAGTAAATCTACAACGTCTTTAATACTAACAACTGAGCATTCCAGTAGGTAGTACAGAAGGTGAAGGGACCGAAGTTAATCAGTGATAAGGACAGATAATAACAAGCAAGCAAGCCCCTTCGTATCAACAGTGGAACCTTTTCAATGACGGCAATGTAGGATGTGACGTGGTCGTAGGTACTCTGTGACAGGAACTGATAACAACTGATAAGGACTGAGCAAAAGGGTATTTATGATCAAACACTGCCTCTTGAATGCTGTAAATGCTATAATAGCGACTGATCAATGATATTTCTCCATTACGAAATGAGAATTTGTTCATTTCTTGCTATTAAACTATGACCGTTACGCAGTAAGCTTTCTCACGTAATGAAACACCACGATTCCTTTTTGTTTTGTGGCATATCATTTGTGACTAAACTCATCTGACCGCTAGAGTTTGGGATTCCCAATTAATGAAAAATCCGTGGAGAAAATGTTCCGTTGATAACGACATCTGCGATAGGCGTGATTATCCATTTCTGGGTACCATTCAAGAAATTGGTTGTCAATCAGTTAAGCCATCAATCCGACACAGTTTCGAGATCAAGAGCAATGAATCGGAACTTCTAATCAGTATATAATTAATTGTAATACAGAAAAAAATCGCTTCCAATTCAAAGCTAATACTGAGGGTGTAGAGCTTTCAAAGAAAAAGGAGAATCGGAAAAGTTATTCACGCATAGCAAATTTCTTACAAGAAGTAAAAGCGCCCGGCGAAGCCGGGCGACCCCCTAAGAAGGAGGGAAGCCTGGCGTTAGCCGGGCGGCCCGACTGGTCTATGTATAAAGTGGTAACTTTGTGTGTCTGTTTGTATGCACGTTTTGGCGTCCTTCCGAAAGTCTCGCAGGTGCAATGAAGTTATGAAGTAGAAAGTCAAGCGATACTGTTCATATTGGTTCTCTAACAAGTCGTAGGTGAGCGGGAGTGGCATGTGGTGCACGCATTAGCGTGCGTAGCCCAACTGGTTCTATATAATGCAAAAATTCCGTCCTCCACAAAACCCGAACTCTAGCCTCTCGCCCATGAAGCGTCACGCTTACCACTACACCAAGCCGCCGTTGAGAAATCAGGCACATCCAGGTAATTCAAGTTTTCTTATGTTAAGCTTCCTGGAACCACCCTCATTACTCCGTTCAGAGAAACGCTTGGCGAAATTGAAAAGCAGATTCGAACTCAGCATCCAAAAACACGTTCAGCAGTGTGGGTCCCATTTCAAAAGGCCACTTCGACTTGGGATCCTTCCCTGGTGAGATCTTGGCCAACTACCACCCTCATAAGTCGCGAAATGACGGAACTCCTCGCCGACTTCGCCAATGATGCACTAATCTGCACCATTACTTCTCTAAACTTGGAAGTAGCACCTGAAACATAGTGTAAACTGTGCCATTGAAGGCACGAGATGGAAAAAAACGCACAGGGGATGCCCACAAGCATTAAATCATTCCCTCTCAGATGGGGTGCATACTCAGGAAAAAGTGGCATAGGGGTCTTTACGTTGCGCCTAATAATGATAGAATTTCACCAAAGCATGTTTCAGAACAGTTCAGGAAAAAGCTTTATATGAGGAGCATGTTCCATGCGGACCGCAAATTTTATATCAACAAGTACCATCTCAAGAACATAGCAATTTTCTACTTCATTTATTTCAAGAAGGTCACTTCGCCTATGTTTCAAGCGATACCGCCACCTCGTAGCTATCCGCATTCGAGAAAGGTCAAACTCTCGCAGAAAAAAAGAACAGTGACTGTCAAATCCTAGAATCGCCCGTAGTTTGGGCGGATACCACGCAGATGTCGTCCCCCTCGTTACGACTTCTGCATAGTATAGAACCAAAAGAAGTGCAGGACGTGTTTCGATACCCTCGGGAAGAGATATGCGACAAATTTTCAGAGGATTGTCGAATACAACTAACAAGTACGTAAGTTATGTACGGAAAACAAACCCTCATTTAGCTCAATGTCTCGAGGCCTACCGTTTTGAACGCAATGAATAAGTCAGAAATGTCGTTAAGCGGAAAATGATGAAGGCACCCTTTGTGACCGATGAGCATCGCGATAACTGGGGTTTTTTGCTTGAATTGCACCTAAACCGATTGGAGTGAGTGGCTTCCATGTATTGCCGTTTACTCTTACTTGATGTTTCACTCCCCAGGTTGTTAAAAAAAAAGTTTCTGTGATGGCCAAGAAGGCAACCGGTTCTACTGGCACGATTCGAAAAAGGATAAGCTTCAGTTTTCCAAACCGCCCATACCTGACGAAATTCCAAGGGGGGAAACTGTGGTATAGTCGGCAATTCTTCTCGTAAACTTTTCACTTATGTTTTGTTCCGAAGGAGTCAATCCTTCTGGTTATCGAGTCGCCGTGCTCTTCTTCCTTTTCAGCGTCAGAATCGACAGCACTTTTAGTAGTTATGCAGAATAATTACCTGATTCGCCTCTGCCGTAGCACCCAGGCCTGGTTTATTCGGCAAAGAATCGACCCGTCGTCCTGGCCGGCTAGCAGCCCTGACTTGAATCCAAAGGCAAACTTATAATGACCCTATAGTGACATGTTAAGGAAGATTTATCAACGAAACAAGCAATTTAGAGTCAGCTGAAGAGAGCAAACGATGATTATTGGCACCAGTTAACCAGAAACTCATTGATAGCCTTCATTTTAGCTCAGACAATCGTTTTTTTTTTGTGGTAATTCGAAGGATAATTCGGAGGAATGGGTGCTCGATTGATTATGAATCACGCAGCTTCCTCTCTTTTTTTATTCAGCTGCTGAATAAGCTGACTTGGTCAGCGGCTGGATCACTTTAAAAAATAGGCAAGGTGACCTTTCCAGCCTCTACTATGGATGTTCAAGACCGCATTGGAATTGAAGGAAGCGGACAGCGAAATAATTAAAGGACTCCCTAACATACAAATTGCGCGCTCCAATCTTTCATCGCTACTCTGCGATAAGCGGCGGGAGCGGCGAGCGCGATGTCGTGTTCAGGGGGTGGGAAGGGAAGGTACCGGACCCTTTAGAGGAGTAGCTGTCTCTGAACACTGAAAAGAGTTTGGACGAGGATGCGACAAAAAAAGCTGCATTGAAGGGGCATCTCGACGAGCTGAGCTGTGGGCCATTGCTAACAATTGGCTGAAGTTCTACACTCCCCAACATTGTGGAAACTTGTTCGCCTCTGGGAATGTACGACGACTGAGCCAGTTTCGGGGCCCTCATTACGCCCTACCCATACCATTTTTCAACCATACAGCGTTCCTGTTGCTGTCTCTGAGGGTAACGGGGTCTAGCTTAAATCTCAGAAACTAATAGATCAATGCATAATTGTTGCGGACTTTTCCGGCTCCTTTTCTATTGATACAGTATAAATATTGGATTTGAGATTTGATAGAAATAATCCTCTTGTTTTTTTTCAAGTGAAATGCGTCTATAAAGTCACCTTCACATTCGCTACATTATGCACTAATTTTTCGAGAAAGGTTGGAAGGTGGCAGAATCACTGAGCGATCTCGACGAAATTTCCGGCGATGGAGCAGCCAAAGCCATGCGAGAAATGGGATCTGCTCCTATACATCCGCCATATTCACCCATAAACTACTATGGACTATCACGCCAATCGTTCGCTGAAAATTGGCTAGCGAACGGAACGTACGACGAAATGTCCGAACTCCCAGCAAACCAGCAAATGGAAAGCAGGGTTCGACGTAAATGATGATAAGCTCCGAAGTAATCGTTTGAAAATGTCTTTGTAAAATATTTTTAACGTTTCCGCAAATAAAATTTGTTGAAAAAAATCCGCAATAATTATGCATCGACCTCATACTTTATCGTGAACTGTGCCTTCGACTTTTCGTTTCGCTGTCGAGACCCCTTTTTCCAGGCATGTGCCCTGAAGAAAAATGAGCATTTCGAATTTCATATTTATAAATGACACGACAGTGAAGACAGAATTTGTCTTCACTGCAAGAACAAGAATTTCCAGCTTACTATACCTGTAATTTACCCATCTCCACATTCAAATCCATTATGACTTTGAAAAGACGTCATATGCATGACGGATACGATACTTACTTATGTACTATGAAGTCAGTGTTGCGTTGAGTTAAATTCTTGCCAAAAGCCACTCCTATTCACATAAAGGAAATCTTGAACGTCATACTTGGACATTTTCTGGGACACCCCAGCAACATCTTGTTGTCAGCAAAGCATATCGTTCAGGAAGATCGAAGTAATATCATTTATGCGCATCTAGGTCAAATCGACCCTGAATCTAAATGGTAACTGAATTGTTTTTCGCTTTCTTAGTGGATTCAGTATTCAATTATAGATCGTTGGTCACCTTCTACATCAATCACTTGCGCGATCCCATAGTTCCTCGCCTTTGTTTGAAGTACAGTACGTTCAATGCGTTTTTAGATCTCATTTCCACGAACATTAAAAAAAAATTTTCCCATTTTCCTACCCTGAAGTGTAACCTAGCTTCGTCTGAAGCTCAATGTTGATACTTATTCTGATATCACCTAGATCGATATCATGTACTTAATCTATTTTTTAGATTTTCTTTTTGAAATGAAATCGAGAGAAAAGGCGTTCATACATCTATCAGTCTCTGCATCAGGAAGGAAAGGAGAGCTGCTGATACCGAGTGGAGAAAAGTGAGCAACCCTTATTAAGCATAAAATCGAAGTGGAAAGGAACAGTGCCACCAGAGTAAGTGAAACGAGCTTGGTAACGGGCTGGACCAAGAATGAATCAACTACCCTTATGATCATTGCATTAGGCATCAGAGGTAGCGCTCGTGAACCACGGTATGACATTATGAATTCCAGCAATAGTAAAAATAGAGCGAAAATAATGAACCAAACCACTTTTGAGAAGAGCGAGTCAAAATTAGGCCACCAAGAATTCATACAGTCTCATTCAACACCATAGTTTTCTCTCACACTACACGCTCCCGGATGCTCATCAATATTTTCTTCCAACATTTTGTTAAATGTGCCATTTAATTTCACTCCTATTCGTCAATATTTCTAGCTTTACATGACCCGTTACCAAGGCCCCCATGCCACCCACGCATGATCCGCAGGCTGAATCGTAATCGCGATTAGGAAGAGTGCGAAAAATATCCGGTAGAACTTGCCATCTAGAGTCTCTTACCAGTTCTCACGCTCGACCAGATACTATCACTTTCTATCATCCTCCATCTACAACCCAGTCATACCCGATAAATTTAAAGCACTGATGTTCTGAAAAATATACGGAGGCTTTAACATTTACAACCATCCGAGACGTAACGTCGCTGAGGTCTCTTATTGGTTTAGATCACTTTCTACTATTAGTCACACTAGTACCTTCACCCCGTGTTACCTATAAATTTTGGATTTTTGGGCGTACAACAACAGAAGCTACGGCAATGATCGTGTAATGTTTTTTGAAGATGTAATAATACATTTCACATATAATTTTTTTCGGAAAGCCTACAAAAAACCGACGTGATCTACAAGGAATTCGAGGAATAGCCATAAGTGCCGTTGTATTGTTTCACTTCTTTCCGAACCAATTTCCAAATGGACATATTGGGGTTGATCAGTAAGTTTCATCACACTCGAATTCTGAACATCACTATGTTTCGTTCGATAACTATTGAAGATTTGTGCAACGATTTTTTTCTGGAACTTCTATATTCTTAGCGTTTTACATCATATTTATACCCAACATATGACTGTAAATCTGAAATTTTTCAAAGTGATTCTTAGCAGGAGCAAAACTTTAAGAGTTTTGGGACAGTTTTCAATAGGATTAATGGTCATCTACTGCTATTTTTCTCAAGTATTACGCAATCTCTCTAACCTGCATCGGCTTTCCTACGTTGAAAATTGACTGAATATGAGGAGATGCAAATACCGGAAGCTTCGTCAAGCAGACTTGACATTTCTAAAACGGAAATAATTTATTATATACCAAAAAAAGATACTGTTGAGCACTCTAGTCACCATCAAACATAACGAGTCTTGAACATTTTCAAGATTCTTCGTTCTATCCGGCTTTCTTATGTCTATGGTGACCGAGCGAGAGAAACGATTCAGAATAAAGGAACTGGTAAATTTTTACTATCGTCGCTCGAAACGCATTATGCCATTGTATCTGCTGCTGGTCATGAGTTGCATGTTCATCTCCGAACATTGCCTATTCGGTTATCTACACCCAACCAATTGGGATTCAGTTTACTCTGCATCAGTCTTTATGACGAATATCAAAGCAACTGACAGTATTAGAGAATATCATGAGATGGTAGGTAATTCCGCTTCTCACAATTACAACAGAAGAGATAGGCCCTTATGCCGATGTTCAGCTATCGAGAGCAGCCGATTTCTTTACCCATACATGGTCTATATCCGCGGAAATGCAATTCTACATAATCTTCCCATTGCTTTATATTATATATAAATCGATGCGCAATGTGTTGGCGACACCATTTCTAGTGATCGTTGGTAAGTTAAAGAGAATTTCTAGATGCACTCTTGCAGTCAGAATATTCAAAGGTAAAATGAGCTTTCTAAGAGAAAAAGTCGCATGAGAGCGTTGTCGTGTTAGACCAACTTGCTAATGTTCAGTCCCAACGCTGAAAAATACCTGCTTCAATTTCATGTACTAGAGAGGAGGTTGGGAGGAGCAAAAAATGTTATGTTTATGCGTGGAAATACGCAAAAGTTAGGCCAAGCGAGACATGACGATACATTTTTTGTGGGCATTATGCGCAAAAAATGTGCAGTACAAGTACATCTAATTCAAATGTACCATTTTGTACGCTCAATTTGTTGCAGCTTCTGTTTCTCTGCTTTTCCACATTCTTCTACCTGAGCAAAGTGCTTTCAATCTGATTCATGCAAGAATGTGGCAGTTTGTGATAGGTAGGCTTTTCGCATATGCTTACAGTAAAGAGTTGCCTTGGTTAATCCTTCAAAGATGTCTCTAGGGCAGAATGAGACCAGGTTGAATGATATTAGGAAGAATATGGATCGCTTTGAAGATTTCATATGTTTCCTTCATTCCACACAGCTATGCGCGCTTTGTTTGAGATGTGGAACATAGCCTCGTCGGTAACATTGGTAGCACTTGCGTTAAGAGCATCAGCGGGCCGTGCGGTGGTACCTACTAGTGATACATTAGGCCACACTAAAATAAAGAGACTAAAGGGGAGGTGGGGTGCAAATCTGTCATTGATCGAGCGATTATTGATTTCACAAGGGCGCTTAATAAAAGGATAGTGATGAAGTCTCCTTGCGTTGATTAATCCCATCAGAGGAATGCGCCCCTCTTTCGACTTCCAACCAGAATCGTAATGGCCCTCACTCGACTCCCGATCGAATGTGTATGTGGCCGACAAAATTACTTGCGGTGGCAGCCGATGTACAATCCAGTGCTTTTACTTTCCCGCACGGTCCTGGTATCAACTAAGCGACCTCAGAAGAATAGAGCCCTAATAGCCTAGATCTAACGGCTAACGATGCGGGACTCGGACCCCTGACCATGTGTGCGTGCGATAGTGAGCAACATGAAACTACACTTCCGTCCTTATACCGTCTAATATCAGCTGAATACTGATTTGTGTCGGTAGTTACTTACGCACCGTGACTCCGCAAAATTTTTCTTGTGTAAAGAAGACGGTCATTCCATCTTCATTTGCTGCATTTCATGAATGCTGGTTTCTCACATGCACTAAGAACGACTAGAAAGTCTCGCAATTCCGGAGAAATAACTGGAAAAATAGAATAAGGGATGAATCCCCCTCATTCGACATTTACTCGGAATCGTAGGGACGGACCGAATGCGTGTCTGGCCTGTCACTGACTTCCGGTGGCCAGCCTGTGTACAGGTATCAATTGAGCGACCCCGGAGGGATGGAAGTTTTGGTTGGAATGGGCGGATAACGATCCGGGATTCGAGCCCTTGAGAATGCATGTGTGATAATGCGCCAATGCCACTATATCACCTCCACCTCTATAGCGTCTAATAGGACTGAATCAAGGACCGATGCCTGGCTAGCATCGGTCCTTGATGCTCATTGATGTGAGCATCAAGGACCGATGTGAAAGAATCCTAGTGAGTGGCCAGTAAGAAAAGATTCAATACAAGATTTCCATTTGCAGGCATACTGGCTCATCAGCTAGACAAATCCACGGCAGATTCAGGTATGTCTTTTCCAGACGAGTATTTATTCTTTGGGTATGGCACAGTGGACACTGTCGTCTCCTGGGGCCGGCATAAGTCATCGCGCGGAGCCATACTGTCAGATATTGATGGCATTTGGAGTTCGGGCAATTCTCCAGACATCAACCAAACGATGTGCTTTCTTCTACGTTTCTTTGTCTAGTAACACTTTCGCATTTTGATTCGCGAGATGCACTTCCTCCTCTTGATTTGTAAAATGCAGTTTGCTGAGCAGGGAACGGAGATGCGTTCCACTAAGAGGTGCGAGAAGCAACTAAATTCACCGCGAACGGTGGCTTTGTGTCCAAGAGGAGCCTGTGATGGCTCTTCCTGACTACATCTGTTGTGTTCAATAGCTTGCTACCTGTGGTTTTTAGAAACAATCAGCAAATATTCAAGTCCAGCATGCCACCGGATTTGTTTGGTGACGAACATGCTTATCAGTTTATGGATATTCATGGAAATACCAGCGCTATTCCTGAGGTTCTAACTACAATATCTTAACGCCATGTATAGTGTTGAAAAAGTATGTAGTTTCTCTCTAAAATCAGTAGAACATCAGGACATCGACTACATTGCTCACGGCTGGATTGATTATTTCTCATCCTAAAAGTTGCTGTTCTTGTGTGCTTACAACGCCAATACTCGCTTACATAGGAGATATTTCATACTCTCTATATTTAGTTCATTGGCCTGTTTATATTGTTATACAACAAAATTACTTCTACAGCAGTGAGTAGTTTTCACCTAATAATCATGTTTACTTTATTTTCTTTCTACAGGTAATTCGGAAGCTTAACTCAGCTCCACTACAACACTGTCCTCTTCACGCTAAGCGCGAATAATAGGGCAGATACTTAAATATTTTTCTTCTTTTCGTTTCTTGATGTTGGTGCATAGTCAACGAAGATCGCTAAAGCTATGATAAAGCCACATCTTCTCGCATGCGTCCGACTTGGGTGTGAGCTTTTATAAGAATCGATATTCACGATCAAGTGCGCATTGACGAGAGCACCTTCACCGATGAAGCCTCCGCTGGTGCACGCATACCTCGGATACATTTTTCCAGCTTCAATATAGCGTGCATTAGTCGATGCCTTCTCGTCCTGGTCAGTCCAATGACCTTCTATTATACTTGATCTTAATAACCATTTGTTCGATTCACACTTCCGATGCATATGTTTGCATGTTGAAAGTACGTCGTCATCTTTCAGTCGTTCTCCTTTATGGCAGCCTGTCGTAGCCCTGAGCTTTAGGTAACTTATTCATAGCGACACCACTCGACACTGTCGTATGGGAGCTCCCTCAGGTCCACGGGAGTGAGGCTCACTTATACAGCTGCTTTTGGTTTAAGGCCTCGCTATAACATTCGTAGATCTAGCAAGGGTTGACTCCGAGTAGCTGTCCAGGCTATTTCAGATGGACGAGGAGATCTGATTATGGAGGCGGCCCCAACTCACTTCCCGGATACTTCCCAGACACTCCAATGCAAGCTTTGGGTTGAGCCGATGTGCAGGATACCAACCACTCCCGCAAACTCTCCGCACAGGTATGCATGTATACGCCTGTGGGGTACAGAACGTATGTATATCGACCCCAGCACAGAAAAAGCAGGGAGTCCATCCCCCGAACAACCTGCGTCTCTGAGCGAATACAATGGAATTTTATCGAGCGATTTTCTCCCATCCGCCACCTGGGATCGTCCCATGTAGCCTCGTCATTAACCGGCTGTAGATCCTTCAGTGAGTAAAAACCCCGGTGGAGAAGACACATCTGTGGATAGCCAGTGAAATTTCGTATTTTCGAGTGATGGCAGCGTCTGGATCGCCTATGATCGCCTTACTACGTAGCATAATTTCAGCGTAGCAACAGCCGCGCACGGTAACCCATGATTGCAATCAAAGATGCACAATTACGCTACCAATTACGTAGAGTAAATGCGGGTAAGAAAAAAAGAGTAGTTCACAATGGCGTTCAATGAATTTAGTTATAAATGTTTGTGATTCTTAAAGTATAAGCTCGCTACCAATCAATACTTGTGCTAATGAATTTTTTCCAGGTAGAGAATTTGGTTTGGTGCTGGCTGTTTCGCTTTCAATTTTTCTCACCGAAACAATCGAAAAAACGACATTACGAGCTAACAGAAGAGCGACTATTTACATAATTGTTTGCTTCTACGGTGTCATTGCTGCAGCTTTTCTGAACGCGAATTCAAACGAAACATTGCAAATGGAGAGAACTTGGATAGAAAGACTCTTCACTCCAACCTGTACGACTGATCTTCAAGAAGTCTCTGGACAGTGTGATATCCCGTTCAGTACTGCGCAATTGACCAAAGGTATTAATCTAATGGAAGTAATTTCCAGAGCGACCGTCACATATCTTCGCGATTCTTCCTTGTATTTCTGAAAAATGAATATAGATTGGGTGGGGTAGATATGTTACCTCAACTTCTTCTGGTTTATTTGCGAATCGGGCCGCCCGGCTAACGCCGGGCTTCCCTCCTTCTTAGGGTGTCGCCCGGCTTCGCCGGGTGCTTTCCCTTTCTGTAAGAAATTTACTATGCGTAAATAACTCTTCGGATTTCCCTTTTTCTTTGGAAGCTCTACACCCTCAGTATTAGCTTCGAATAGGGAGCGATTTTTCTGTATGATAATTAAAGTCGGATTGCTCGGCTACCGCCGGGCATACTCCTTCCTATATAAAGTCGGTTCGTTTGGCTTACGCCGGGTTTCCCTCCTTCTTTGACAAAGTTGTAGTAATGGGCTAACTCTCCACCAATTCTTCGGAGCAAATAATATTTTCCTGTACACGAAGTTTGACACAGGACTAACAGGGTATTAGGATTCAGTGAAAGTCGGTATTTATGTATGTCTTGAAGTGGGAGTCTCGATCTTTTGCTCTCGTTCTTGAAGATAAATACCTAATAAAGATTGAACTATTAGGTAACCAAAGCCTTGGGCGGTACTTACAAATATTTCGTGTAATGATAACTCCATTATCAAATGTTATCAATGAACCCTTTACTTCACAGAGATAAGATTAGTTCAGAGTTCCAAATAACTGGCGGTCGGTTAATTTTGTCGCAAGTGATATCGAACAATGAGGATCCTTCATCAAGTCACAAACCTCGCTGTGTAGCGGTCGTAATCTAATAGCAAGAGATGAACAAAATTCCAATCTGCTTATCGTAATGTCGCATATGGGTCCCTATAACTGCACTTACCACTCCTTTTGTCACCCTACTCTACCATCTCATCTTATCGAATGAAACATTCTGAACAGCCAAAGCTACCTCATAAATACCGAAGGCGTTAGGATTTCGATCGGCAGGTGCACTTGCTCTATTAGACCCTTTATCTTCTTTTATCAGTTATCGTTTCTTGTCACCGAGTTCCTAGGATCCCGTCATATCCTACACCACTTATTAAAAAGCCGAGGTTCCACTGTAATACGGAAAGCTGTAATCTTACCATATTTGAACTCTCTAGGTCCGCAGAAACAGAACTTACGAATTTCCGCTCAAATGTTTACTCTGCACAAACCCCGCCCCCTCTAGGCTGAGTCTGCTCCTGTCACCTGCCATGAGTGTTCTCATCCTTGTCCCCGTATTCCCACCGAATTTAAACTCTCTAAGTCCACGTAAACAGGAGTTACGAATTTGCAACCTAAATCTTCTATCGCGCACACACCGCCCCCTGTAGGCGGAGTTCGATCTTGCCACCTGCCATAAGCGACCCCATGCCGCTCCCTGTACTCCTTCCAATTTTGAACGCTTTGGGTGCACTGGAACAGGGGTTATGTATTTGTGACCTAAAATTTCTACCGCGCGCGTGTCGCCCCCTGTAGGCAAAGTCCGGTCCTACTATCTGCCATAAGTGTTCCCATCCTATTTCCTGCACTCCTACCAAGTTTGAATGCTCTGAGTCCAGTGGAGCAGGAATTATGAATTTACGGTCTAAAATTTCTACCGCGCACGCTCCGCCTCCTGTAGGCGCGAAGCCCGGTCCTGCCACCCACCATAAGTGTTCCCATCCTGCCTCCTGTATTCCCAACAATTTTCAACGCTCTGGGTCCAATGGAGCAGGAGTTATGAGTTTGCGGCCTAAAATTTCTATCGCGCACGCCCTGCCCCCTGTGGGCGGAGCCCGGTCCTGCCACCTGCCATGAGTATTCCCTTCCTGCCCCTCGTAATCCTACCAAGTTTGAACGCTCTAGGCCAACGGGAACAGAAGTTATGAATTTCCGGTCAAACACACACACACACCGGCACACACACACCGACACACCAACAGACACACTTAGCGAATTATATAAAGTAGGATATTCTACAAGAGGAAATGATGGTAAACTGGACTACGTGAAGATGAAGCATTACAGGGAATGCCACTGTTCAAGCCCGTCTGAATCAAACCCCGCCCTACAATCTATGCATAAGGAACGTAAAAAGAAATCATAAAAAGTCAGCGCTCCATTTAACACCTTCATAGCTTCCAGACAAGGAACTCCTACAAAATTCATTGAAACAAATTCTACTGTACAGCCGCTGTTTTACGAAAGGACCAGCAAGCACAGTAAGACAAAGTGTGTCACCCTTCCATCGAAGTCGTTCCTTTGAATAAATTTCGCCAATGGTTTTCAAATTCGAATGCAGCCATGATATCGGCACTCGGTAGCTCTGAGATGAATATCAAAGGAATGCTTGTCGAACTGCGAAAATGCAATCATAGCTCATCACCATGTCAGGCAAACGTCACTCCCGACGACTGACTAGCATTTCGTAATTCGCTTAACAAGGTCCTTCGTCTTCCATGGAACTAAGTAATGAATATTGATCTCTAATTAGCCAGTCCACATATACAGATATCAGTGAGAAAATTATAATTCTCAAAATGCAGTGTAGTATTTTTGTAGAAAGGAGAATTGAGGGGTTATCATTAACAACAGACCTTTCAGAGGAGCTGCTTCGCCTTAATAAACTGCTCTCCTCGGATGACGTCCATATGCTGTCATACTCTAAATGCTCTTACAGGATTGGAGGAGGTCCATGGGGATGGTGCGATTTACCATCTGAGGTATGTGATTCAGAGGCGTATAAAAAGATTTTACCGAAGACAGCTTCCTGGACAATACGACCGATAGTCACAATAGCTGGGCTTTTTGAGCACTAAAATCGCTACAGATTACCTGTTTACCTGAAACCTGTTTTGAGGGCGCAAAATATTCTTGAAAGATCATAATCAAACTTCAGGGGTGAACATCATCCGCGCGATCTCATCTTTCCCATTGAAGTATTCACTCCGGGGCAAAGGCGAGCATGCGTGAAGTATTAGCCCGCTATTTCCATTTCATATCATACAGGGTGACGACATATAGTATGTACATCAGAATAGTGTCCCCAACGATGACATGATAATTGTGGTCTTAATTGCAGTGGAACGTCAGAGGAGCGGTGAAACATAAAATTCTCGTTCTTGGCAATAGCTACGCGGCTAATCAAGGTCGTGTGGTATATGAAATGTGCAGAAATCCTGAAACCGAGATAAAAATCTTCGCTATGGCAGGTTTGTCTTCTTTTTGATTGGCTCTCATGTCAATAGACGTGGTTTCACAGTTCTTAGAGCAATAAGTCGGTTACAGTCGCCATCTAAGGCTCGAACCAACCGCTCTGTTGCGAAATTGTTGCTTATCGCAAAGAATATCCAGGCGGTTAAGTCTTCCCATCCATAGATTCCATGTACACACTTAAGAAGGCCACGGTTTTATCTTTGCTGGATTAGAACCGTGTTCTGCGGAATCGCAACAAAGATTCAGAGTTCTGTGTTCAGCCCGGATTGCCAGACCTTTGTCACCGCGACTGTTCTCAGCAGCACAGTTCACGATAATTTCAGGATATTTAAAATTACACAAATAATGGATGTGATGGTTCAGGACAGAGTACAAATGGCGAAGAAAATGCAAAAATAGTCGTATGTAGAGAGGTATAAGTCTTTGAGAAGTAGTCAAGACGGGGGTTCTTGAGAAAGTAGTTAAAACAGAGGCGAGAATGTGACGACAAGCGCTATATGGGTGGTGTATTTGGACGAGCTGTTCAGATGTGTGTGTCATTGAACAGCTGGCTACAATAAGCTGCCCGCGTGCAACGTGTGGGTGCTTGTGCGAATGCTGCGAACCTCTACAGCTTCTACACATCAAGGGAACTCGTCGCCTTCGGTGTGTGTATTGCATAAAATGCTTTTGGGCCTATCTAGGCCGTTTTCCAATCCGACGGGTAGACAAAGTGACGGTGATAAAGCTAAAGCGAAAGGAAACGCAGCAGACCGAACTCTGACGTTATTACATAAGGTCAGTGGGGATGAACGACTTTGAACAAAAGAAAGCTTAGGCGGGATTGCCGACAGCGAAGCTGAGAAAACTTGCTGTTTTGATTAAGCGCGAGACTCCCAAGTTCTATTTTCTGTATTTGGCAAAAACTCTCGAGAGGAGTCAGAGAAGCTTTAGAAGCTGGAGAAGAAGTAAAGTCTCGGCAGTAAGGAAGCTCTCACAGACTGTGTTTTCGCTCTGAGGAGGTCACGACCTAAGCAAGGTCAAAGGTGATGCACGAAAATGACCTGGAATAAAAGGGATACAAAAAAGTAGCAGGTACATGATTAGAGCATAGCATCACGAAAGTTAGTGCACAACGGGTTGGAAGTTCATTGGAGCAGAAGGTATTATCTAAAACTAGCCGACACTATTGCACATCACCGACAGTGTATACCTCAGCAATGATCACTCAAGTGCCTTACTCGGACATGAGATCGGAGAAATTCAGAACAGATGAAAGCTGACGGGTCACCCGTCTCGAAGTGTGCGGAGTAAAGATAGGAGAGATGTTATTCCTGTAAAAGCGTGATTGAAATGAGACGAAGGAGGCTGAACAAGTGACCATCAAGTTGGCCTCTACACGGGGTTCATAGCAGAGTTAATCACTGGATTGCACCTAAGTATAGAACCCGAAGAGTGATCTAATAATTATAGGCTGTGAAGTATTCAGCACTACACGCGAGTTTTGGCATTGTCACAACTCAAGCAAAGTGTACATGGAAGCCATCAAGGAGTACAAACCTGACGTTCTCTTCATTTTGGTTCGGTGAGTTCTTGCTTTTCGCAACAGTTCAACACCCGGTAGTAGAATGAAATCCCGAATGACCAAAAGAAACCTACGGATTCCATGAATCAGGATGATACTCAAAACATGAAAAAGCGTATCGATTCTAAAAAACTGAAACACATAGGAAGAATTCGGGCGGAGCCAGTGTTTCGAGTACACACTTGACCAGAAATTTGGCTTCATTTTGGAATTTGGTAAGCCTTCATGATGGAGTGTCTGGAAAAATTCAGACAAACTCGCTCCTCTTGTAGACTCCGAAGAGCGATACCTGCCATAAGGGCCCGATAATGCTGATTAATTTGTAGTACCATGGATCCCAACTGTTACGCAGGTTACCCTGGCTAAGTGCATGACTCCACTGGTGTGTGAACGTAGAGGTGGGCTAAACAAAAAGCAGGACCACCTTTCTGAGAATGGTTCGGAACCCTTTTTGAGGGCACGTTTAGGGCTGAGACGTAACTTCGTGAAGAAATCATAGGAAGTCCTGATTGTATTACTTCTTCAGAAGAGTATAGGAATCGTATAGACACAGGCGAGAGGAAACTTTTGCGATCTGGGCCTCTATAATATGGAAAGTCTGTCGAAGGGCGTGCCGCGCGTAAGTAGCACACGGCATTTGTTTTTTATATTCAATTCTTCTTCCGAGGTGAAAATGTAGTTGGGGGGTGCCAGGCACTTTTGTGCCCTGCGTCTCATCAATTCTTACCTCATCTAACAATCTCACCCATCCCGGAGCTTCTCCCCCTCTAAAAGATATTCCAGTGAACGGGGTGCGTGAACTAACTGGATGTTCAATTCTTACCACATTCCTGCTTTGCATGAGATAATCATCTCTCCCAGCTCCTTCCCTGACTTTTAGAAGGGAAGGAATTCATCTCTGCAATATGTATGCACTCTCCCGCCAGTGTCAGGGACGCAGAGCACAACAGACCGCTGGCACCTCCCAACAACATTTTCACCCGAGAAACTTATAAAGCTTTCAAATCTTATCGGGATACACTTGCATTCACTCGGAGTAGAGTTCCGCAGCGTACTCTTTCCCAAGCAATTCTATTCGGAAAAGTGGTCGTATAAGAGACAAGACGACCGCTTTGGGGTTTATACTGTCATGTGAGAGATGTTGTATCAAGGAGCGATCCCAAAAAAAGATTCACCTCATTTTAGTCACTCCTCCACCTGCATCCCCATTACCCCATGAGAGGCCTCATTGGGACATTGATCTGAGAGATGAGATACAGTTCAGTCACTCTATCTACCATCTACCATCAGTGTCCCAATGAGGCCGGCTGCATCCTTACCAAATTTGAACGATCAGCCCTAGTGAGTCCAGTCCTACCACTTCCCAACATTCCCATACTTTGCCTGTACCCTATCAAATATATACCTGCAAGGGTCACCGTGGTGTAGTGAAAGTGCTCTCCCTCTCTGGGTGAGCGATGAGGTGTCGCTCCCCGCTGTCGTTTTCGCTTTTGGTGCTTTCATCCGAAGGTGGAAATGTAGTTTGGTGGGGCCACCCATATGAAGGTTAGTATATCAAGGAATGAATTCAGTCTAACGTGTTATGCCTTGTTACACTACGCACATGCCAGTTTTCGAATAGGCTTTAGGAGGGAAGGAGCACCGCGGAAGGCTAGTTTTCTTTCCTTTTTTCTTTCTTTTCGCACGAGATAATCATCCCACCCACCCAGGTGTTCCTACCTTACTTAGCTTGGTTGAAAAACTACATTTCGTTGTCTAAAACAGCATAAAAGAGTACAGATGGTCGGTGCCCATCATGCCCTCCGCTTCTGATGCAGTGCTACTTTAGATTAACACGTCAGAATCAGTTCATTCCTTGATATACCAACCTTCGGATGGGTGCCTCCCCCCCCCCCCCCCAACTACATAGTCACCCATCCGAATAAGAGCTCCTGAACAGTCTTTCCCTACCGATTTGAGTCAACTCTTTGTTTCCGCTATCATTTCCAACCACCTATCTATCGCCTATCTTATCCACTTATTCAAAAGTTCTTGGAGGGGGAAACCCGCACCACTTAAAATAGATATACGTGAAAAACTGAATATCGATGAAACAAACCAAGAAATGAGTGAATCAGATATGTTGTTCATACGAACCTCATATGTACAATGCGGTCTCTCTATAGCCGTGGAAAAACATTCATTCGATTCGAGACATAAAAAGACAATTTTTCTCTACTCATTTTTTGGTTATTCATATGTCGAGTTTTTCTCGTGTCCAATTGCACTTTGGGTGTGGGAATGTGTGTCTCGGTGTTGAAAATGAAAGAACGTTACAAAAATGACGTGGAGAAATTTTAAATAAGTGGGGTGAAAGACAAGGTGATCGCAAATGATTGCCGAAACAAAGCGCTGACTCAAATTAAAAGAAAAACGGTTTAGCAGCTTTTCGGATGAAAGCACCAAAAGCGAAAACGACAACGGGGAGCGAACCCTCATTGCCCACTGGAGAGGGAGAACACTGTCACAACACCACGGTGACCCTTGTAGATGTTGCGGGCAACTGCACTTATCAACTGGCACTATCCTCCATGCTTTAACATGCAAACTTTGAAAGCTCATAACTTTTTTGGTATATTCATTCTGCAGTTTTAACTTGCATATTTGTTGATAACTTTACAAGAACTATCGATATACCTAGGTTTCTATACAAAGTTCCAAGGGAAGTTGAAACCCTTCCCAGGTCAGAAACTGAAATTGTTGAATTTTTTTCAGGTATATACATGCTTTGGAAATACCTTCACCTACGAACGAATTGATGATAGGAAGGATGGCGAAGGAGGGAGCCGAGGTTCTGAGAAGTTTCTCTCGATATGTCAGCAGCAACATCTTCGTTCAACACGCTATACCACGCCCTGTGCTTGGTTTCGAATGGCAGTGTCAGCAAGCAGTCTTGAGGGAACAGATTGTTGATTCGGTATCTTATTCATTAAATGTTCCACCAAATATTCCGCCGCAACGTTTTGAGACAGCAACCAAGAAACAGTTTGCTTTCTAGCTCAGAATGAGACAGCCTGAGAATACATTGCGAATCCGATTCCAGTGGGGAGTAAGAAATGCAATCCTATACTGAAAGAATTAGGCAAAAGAGTAGTTAGTGTTATGCTACCACTTATGCAGATTGAAAACACATGTAGAGGAGGATATTAGAACAAGCGCTTTGGGATAAAATGTTACAGCATGTTTCGAGAGATATTTTAGAAACTTGCCGATACTCAGTTAGGAAAAAAGATTTGTTTGTGTAGATGGCAGGGCATGCGCCGAAGTTGACTTACTAATCGCCAACAAAATGAAAAAAAACTGGATAGAACATCAACGTGAACATAGCTTAAGACGTCTTCAGGCCACTGTCGTGAACAAAAGCGTCAATGTTGGACTTGCTCGTGAACTGCTGGAGCGATCTATTCAAAACTGCTCCAAGTGCACTATGATCGATTACTCACCGGTGTTCACCATAAATGAAACCTTTCAATTTTTTGATAATGACGCAAGGATTCTAAATTTCAACGGCTATTTTCATTTCACTCCTTTTGGTCTCCATAAACTGAGACCTTATTATAAAAATATATGTTCGAACATAACTTATCCAGGCAAATAAACAGGAAAATAAATTGTGATATTATGTAAGGACAGGAACAACCTTTAGGTGCTGTATGCCCCGTAGATGTGTCTGAAAAGTCGTACTTCATAAATTCACATCGACTAATATACAGAGAGTTTCTCAACAAAGAATGGGGAAAAAAGGCAACAATGTAGCCGCCGTGTGCAGCGACTACATGCTCTACTGGCTCAACTGTGCTCCAAGCCTGACATTTTCTAGCAACCAAATGTGGTTTGTTCTCCCCCAAGGACGCTTTTTTTATTCCTTTCGAATACTCGAACACTATCTGGAGTCGTAACATTCACGTGGCCCATGTTTAGCACTAGAATGGGACATCCAGGCATGTATCATGGTGCAAAGCAATCCGCATGCGCTGCTACGCCGATGTACCATGAGCAGAGGGTGGAAACGCAGCACCCACACTCCACTGATAACAAAATCGCTGAAGCTTGGGTTACTCCACCCGGCCAATACAAAATGGGTCCAATCTATTACCATCATTCAAGGGCAACTAGCCAAGCAAATGGGTACCTCAAATGGGTGCTGGGCCAAGAGTTCAACGACGTGTATTGTTTCATCGACCACGACCGACCGATCTCGTTGCTGGCCGCGTGCTGACAACACTAGACCGATGTATACTGATCAGAAGGCCCTTAACGCAATATGTCTTGCGTTGTCAACACGTGGCCGTCGGTCGGTCGGTCGGCCGGTGGAACAATGCACGTCGTTGAACTCTGAAAACAACAGATCTGCGAAAAGAGGGTTAATAGCCCGCAAAACCTGCTAGTTTTTTATAACTAGAGCGCGAAGAAGTACCGTAGTCGCCTTCCTGTTCCCGTTTAAAGCTCAACGTTATACATAGCAGACAAGCATAGATCATATGTTACTATCCCACCCTTACCCAACTCATGGAAAATAGACAAATGTTCCATTGCCTTCCTCCCTATACCTCTTACAAAAGGACGTCATACTTACTAGTGGCAGCCTACTACCAGCAGGGTGAACGTCCGTTGCGCGCATCCGTCGAAAGCAGTTCACCCCGCCCACTTCGCGCGCGGCGCACCCCACTGAGGTCTCAAGATGACATTACAGTACCACCAAGTGCGAGTGGAACGAATGATTTGCAGTTGTCCGAGTTATCTTCTTTTTGGCTGACTGCCGTGTACCAAGCATATCGTATGCCCCACTGAGAACTACGACGTCTGTTAAGTATCACAGGCTGACCCGCCGCATGCGACTGCTGCGGCGTGACCTGGTTTCGACGAACGCGCGCAACGAAGTGCACCCCCACCAGCAGATGGTTTCGTCTTCTCACGAGCTTTGACTAGGTATACTGACATAGCTTGGAATGTTTTAAAATGTGAGAGACAAAAAAGCCCTGTGAATATCCCAACGTTACGGACGCTCGAGGCATGCTTGGTCAAAGTTTGGAGATAGTGTCAGCGGATAGGCGCAATCTTCTGCCACGCCAACAAGCGTCGTCGTGAAGCAGTGGAGTGCTTCCTTTTTGATGAACGGGGCTTCTTACCATCACTTGTAGATATTTCTATTTATTTTTGAATGTTTGCATAACATTGTCTGGTTCATCATACTTATTCAAGACAATATTTTAGCACACAAATTCTATACCTCTTTTTTTTATGAGATATGAGAACTATATGATTGTTTTGTAGGATTTGATCTGTGAAGATTGACCAATACTCTACCAGAAAGTGTCTATTGATGTATTGGGTCAGAATTTTGATTTACCTTTCAAGTACCACCTTCGATTTTGAGATGATTGGGACATGATCTATTGTTGCATGATTGTAGAGGAGCATACTTTTAGAGCTCCTGCCACTGTTGTCTTAGTCGTTCGTTTCTGTTCCAAGATGATTTCCCGTGTGTGATATTTCAATGTTGGAAATAAAAGTCATATATGTCAGGTGTGAAACCAATCTGTACTTGAATGAGTGCAGTGAACGTAAACGATAATCTAAATCAAAATCACAAAATGTTTAAGAAGCGTTTTGACTTCATATTTTGTTAACTGCTCTTATTTTGCCGCAGTAGGCGACACGAAAGTTCTATAAGCATATGGACATAACTCTGTTCTCGGACAGAACTCAACTATATACGCACCGTGCACTTATCCCTCAGCACCGAGACCCTGTTTGTCCTGTCCTTCTTAATGGCTTTTATGCCATAGGTTATCAGCACTCAAACGTACGGAGTGGAAGTTGATTTGGAGGTTTGTTCTCTTCATGCACAATAAGACACTTTGATGATTCAAACCGGACAGAATGACAAGATCGCAGATCAGAAATTGTCTAGAAATTCCGTAAATGAGATTCCCTGACTTAACAACCTTCGATCAGTGACCACTCTGCTCCCTGACCTAAATCCCATGGATGTCTCAGTGTGGTCATTCTTTGAGATGAAAGCATCTGTTAGTCCAAAGAAGTAGCGAAATAATCTCGAAAATGCCTTGCAAAAAGCCGAGATCAACTCGATGACCTTAGCTGCGTGCCACCGCCAATGCCGTCAATCATCGTCTCTGGGGTTGGGTGAAATCAGAAGGTGAGAGATACTATCTTCAATGTACCATTTTGATAAGAG
Source organism: Haemonchus contortus (assembly GCA_000469685.2). Taxonomy (NCBI): domain Eukaryota; kingdom Metazoa; phylum Nematoda; class Chromadorea; order Rhabditida; family Trichostrongylidae; genus Haemonchus; species Haemonchus contortus. Next base: position 1,099,814 of record LS997562.1, on the reverse strand, counting down.
ATTAGTGATAAACACTTTTCTAAAATACGTTGGCTTAATTAGCTTTCTATTCGTTTTCGGGAATGTGATGGTTGTGTAATCGTAATTTCGGCACAACCTGTATATCCTCCCAGTGGTTATTGCATAGAGCCTTGCAAGGGCTAGCGGTGTGCAAGTTAAGGCTTCTATGCTTAAAAAGAAGTCGGATATGAATTAAACAGCCAAAACGTTAGCTGTTATGTGAGTATTGATCAGAGACCCCATCCGCGGACCATGCGGTTGTGGCGCCCATTTTGTAATTATTCCACCTCTGCCCTACATAGAGCATGAAAGGTAAAGTAGGATCAAGTATTTGCTGTTGATCAATCCCGTTTTTAGGATACGCCCCCACATTCGACTTGTATATTATATCGCGGTGACATTTTGAATGAGTAGGTTTTCTATACTCGCACAGTGACTCGCAGTGATCAAGCGATGCGCATGACCAAGCGTGTTTTACAGTGCGTCAGTTGTCACCACGCCACCTCTTATCCTACCTAGATCATTCATGCTAACAGAAAAAAGCTTAAAAATATATGTATACCAGGCGGCTACGCACGCAATTGCGTGCGCTAGGAGCTCTGGCCATGAGGGATGGAGCCACATGAACTTCTGATTTTCATTATATATCTTTATCACCTGAGCCTCTTCTTTGACACTTCTGAAGCGACCATCATTATTTTTTGGAATGTGAAATGGAGCTGTGCGTGGCCATGAAGAGTACTCCGATGTATCCAAATCAAATACCTCTGCAGTCCATGTAGTCGAAGAGACCCTGTGTAATTTGGGCTGCGTGTGGCCATGAACACTAACTTTCAGACCTGTAGAATTTATTTTATGAGGTCTGAAATTAATATAATGCATTCACTCTTGTGTAGAAAGACTACTGAGTGTGGAACCATGGATAGCAACTTTTAGGAAATTTTTAGCCCAATTTTCGAAAGAGTTTAGTGGTATCCCCTGGTTGTACACCTATGTGGTCAGGTTAGTGTGAGTGAGAAGGACAGATGTGTAAATTTTTGATCTAAGCCCCGCCCCCTCTTTGCGAAGCCCACCCACTTCAGACTTCGAACCAGATTACTTTTATTACCTCTAGATACCTTTTCCCGCGTTCTAAAACGCACCTGAAGAGACTTAATAATAATGATGTAAGCCCACTTTAGTGCCAATCCCGCCCACCTGTGGAATCTGACCACATTTGTTCTACCACACCTTACCACTTTCTTCCTGCATCCCACAACGTTTCTGAACAGAGTTATGGGTTTTTGATCCAAGCTCCGCCCACTTTGGTGGCAACCCCGCCCACTTCAGAGATTCGACCACATTTGATCTTTTACACCTTAATACCTTTTTGCCGCACCCCAGAACGTTTCTGAACAGAGTTATAGATTTTTATCTAAGCTCCGCCCACTTTGGTGCCAACCCCGCCCACTTCTGGGATTCGACCACATTTGTTCTATTACCTCCAACCACTGTTTTCCCGTATTCTAGAACGTTTCCAAGCAAAATTGCATTCATTTTTGAAAAGTGGCTTTCGCCTCAACGCACGCCCCGCCCATCATAGGCGGGGCGTGCGTTGAGGTGTAAGCTTACGCATTCCCAGCACGCATAAAGCCCTGCTCACTCTTTTCATTTTTTTCCTGGCCTTTGCGCCTAAATTGAACCAAGTTATGAATACATCTGAAAAGTGCCGCCCATTTTGAGAAAGCCCCGCCCACAGCATGTGGGTTTCCTCCGTCTGGTTTGTTAACCCAATCCTCACCTTTGAACATTTTCCCCGGTGTCTGGACCTTTTCGAAGCAAAAATAAGATGTTTGACTGTTGCCACCGCCAATTCCGGCACTTGTGCCGCCCCCCATGGGCGAACTCCGCAGAGCTCATATGTGCGCCGTCAATCTTGTCCCACTCCACTCATCCCAAACTTGTCCAGACTTCTAAATGTGTTTCTGTGGTAAAACCGAACTACGCGACACACAAACACACATACATATTTACATACATTCATGCATACATACATATACACAAACAGACACACCAAACTTGTGGATTATATTTAGTCAAGATTGATCTAAGCCCCGCCTACCTTAGGGCAGGACAAACCCCGCCCACTTTAGAGTTTCGACCAAATATTTTCTATAACCTTCAACCACTTTTTTCTCGCGTGTAAGACGTTTTTGAACATAGTTATGAACATTAGATTGAATCCCGCCCACTTCAGAGTTTTGACCACGGGTGTGTGTACATTCGTGTGATTCGAGCTGCGCGCGGCAATTTGCGCGGCGAAATTGATAGCGATTCTAACGGATTTAGCGCCTATTATTGCGGCCCAGATTCGCAGTAAAGTAAATTAGTAGGATTAGCTGACCATACTGATCTACTCTACTTCAAGTTTGTACCCCAATAATAGGCCAGGGCCGTTCGAATAGCTACGAACTTTGCCGCGCAATTTGCCGCGCGCAGCTCGAATCGCACGAATGTACCGTCCTCCTTTGACCACATATCATCTACCAGTCGGGCCGCCCGGCTAACGCCGGGCTTCCCTCCTTCTTATGGGTTCGCCCGGCTACGCAGGGCGCTCCTATTTCCTGTAAGAAACTTGCTATGAGTAACTAATACTTCGGACTCTCTACACCCTCAGATTAGCTCCGAATTGGAAGCGATTTTTCTGTAAACCATCTTCGCTGTGTCCGAATAGAACATCCTATAATATCAGAAAAGGCGATTATTCAGGAAAAAAAGTACTTAGAGACTTCATCGCGGCCGAGGCTACTATGTTAGCTACCATAAACCATTGTTCTCAGCCAACTCCTTGTGCCTTCAAGTTTCAACGGTCTGGGTTTGAACGAACAGTATTTATTCACGCCCCGCCCTTTGGGGCGGAGTTCAGTCCTGAATCCTATCCTGCCTCCTGTATTCCTATGTATTCCTATCAAGTCGCTCTAGGTCCATTTTGACATTACTCTGCAAGCCCCGCTCCCTGAGTCCGGTCCTGCCCCTCCCCCCCCCCCCACAGTGTTCCCATCCTGTACAAGTTCGAACGCCATAGGTTCACGGGGACAAAAGTTATGAATTTCCGGTCAATTACACACACATACACATATACACACATACACACACATACACACATAGACACACATTGCCCTACAGCAACACACACATACACACATACACGCATACACACACAATGCCCTACAGCAACACACATACACGTACACACATACACGCACATACACACACATACACACATACACTCATATACACATACACACATACACACAATGCCCTACAGCAACACACATACACATACACACATACACGCACATACACACACATACACTCATATACACATACACACATACACACATACACACACATACACCCACACACGACCTTCCTTTGCTCTTCATCATCTGACATTAAAATAATTGCGTTGCTGTAGGGCATTGTTCGAAAAACCCACGCTACGTTAACTCGATTCAAGTCGGCTCGACTCTCTTAAAAATAGTCTCTTGAAAATAATCACTGCAACACTTTACTGAATACTATGTTTTTGAGGTGATTCGAGGAGGCCGTCACTTTGATTCCATCAGGCCTTCTTGCATGGGAGAGTGCAACATAGAGTTGGCCATGGGAAAAGACGTCTTCTGGTAGGTACACACCACTTTGTTGAACGACTGTCTCTGAGCTCTACTGATCGTCATTGCAAAAGCTATGCGCACTGGAAATTGGCGACGACGAAGCCTGAAGGGGGTCCTCTGATCCCAATAGTTGTCTATCCTCGGGATTATCGCCAGCTGGTTGTTCCTTTCTCCACAAATAAATCGGCAACCTAATGTAAAACGTCCAAGTGTTTCAACCTTCAGGCGTGTTCCATTGCACAACCCGTTTGCGACGTCCAAATTTCTGAGCAGCATGACTATTGCGCCTTTTTTGAGATGCAGTTCGTGTGGTGGCATTCCCGTAGGTGTGAGAGAATTCAAACACTCCAACTGGTACTGCTGTCGCGATTGTCCTTCTGGGTAAACGGCTTCGTCGACGCTTTTATAGACGCGTTCATCTTGCGCTGTGTTGACGATGAGACGTTGCAGTGCTTCCTCGTTTAAGCGCTATACATGTATGTATATTCTTCGGCGCCAAAATCGCGTTTTCACAGAGATTCGAATTTGTCTACGGGTCTAGCACATCCCCGAAAATTTCGGTGACTATATTCGTCGTGCACATCATCTCCTCTGGAACAGCTGTGCGACCTTCTTCCTCGTTCGATTCTCCATTACCGATTCTGAGAAGATGACCATGCTCTCATGTTTGTTTCGAGTGGATGAATGGAGAACAATCGCCAAAGAGAGAACTTCTAAACGCAGGCTTCGACAATATCCTCGCGTTGACCGTGTTCAACAACTGGCAAGATCTGTCGAAAGTCACCATCAATCACTATCACTTTACCGCCGGAAAGTGCCTCCGTTTGCATTATATCTCTCAAAAGGCAATCGACTGCTTCAAGAGCGCTTTTAGGGGTCATGGAGATTTCATCCCAAATAATCATGTCAGCCTCCCTGAGCTGCTGTGCTTCTTTTTGTTGCCTTTCATTGAAGATCTTTGATTGCCCTCGTTTATATTCGAGTTGAAAACTGAGTTCACAGTGCGTCCTCCCGGAAGCAAGTTAGCCGCAATGCCAGTCCACGCTACACACAACACTTGTTGTCTCCTTCCAGCAACTATGCGGTATACAGTGTCGTAAAGCTATGTCTTGCCGCTGCCGCCAGAACCGTCTACGAAAAACATCGGTTTTCAGCTCTGTTCAGAGCAGCAAGAATATCGTCCGCCGCTTCCTTCTGCTTCATATTCAGTGTATCGTATTGCTGTAATCCGCTTCTCTCATAACTTGCGTAATCGACTGGCAGTGCCGGTGCTGCTGGCATTTCCGCTGTAGGAGGAGGAATGACCGCCCTTGAATCTCCACCCATAATGGCCATGCGATCAAGGATCTTACTATATATAATCCGCAAACGTCCGTTTGTTTGTATGTTTGTATGTCTGTTTGTCCTTCCGAAAGTCACGTAGGCACGATGTAGATGTAAATATCACGTGAGGGCGTTGGGGAAACGGTTATGAAATGGGAAGTCAACCGACACTATTGTTGGTACTCTAATAAATCGTAGGTAAACGATAGTGAGTATAAGGTGCACGCGTTAGCATGCGTGCGTGAGCAACTGGTATCGAAATATGCTAAAGCATGTTCCCTGTCAAATCCCTGGTAAACGTGGTCGTCGGACATCACATCAGAGAATTCGTCCCACAGATCTTGTGCCTGCACTATCTCGCAGAAGCAGAGCAGGCAGACGAAAAAGCCCCTCATCGCCGCTGCAGACTGGTAGCGAGCTACTTCTCGTAGACTCTGTCGGTAGCACCTGTCATCGTCTAAAAATCCAGCAACCTTTACTGCATCGGCGAATGAATCATAGGTAACCCCATCAACAGTTCGTAAATCTTCAAAAGACGTTTTTCCTTTTGTGTTGAGTAGAAGTATCTTCAGGCAGTATCGCTCCGTATCTCTAGGCGACACTGTATACATTCTGCCAACTTGATTTCCTCCTCGCTTCCTCGGCGTCCATCCGTGCCGAGGGTCGAATGTGAAATGCTCCGGTATTTGATAGTAATAGATGTTCCGAGGATCGACTGTAAAGTCATTTGTGAGCCCACGTTTGTACATCGCATTACATAGCTAGTTCAGCTCGAAGAAAGCCGTTAATCTCGCAAAGGTCCGTTGAGCATGTGCTAGGTACTGTTGCTCTTGCCCTTGCACAAAATGCACACTTTGGAGTTCGGGCAGATGGACGGCCAACCTGAACACCGCGTGTGACCTGCCTTGCATACTGTAACCAAAAATTCGGTACATGGTTTGAGGGGCGCACACATAGCAGGTGTTGAGGTGTTGCTTGATTTCATCAACGTTGTCGTCCGTGGTAGGTTCCTTTTCGATGCTTATACGGGCATGATCCGGTCCCTCGTATATGTACTTATAGTGGTACTTGACTGCCGAAATCATGCCGCAAATTTCCAAGTTGACATGGCAATCATATTTGAAAAAAAATGTATGGGTTGAACGGTACTACCCATTTGTCAGTGTAAGGAATGCCTCGTATCTTTGTAGGAGAGAGATTTCGACGCCGGTAATTCGGATAGCCGTCAACATCAAGAGTCGTCCTGTCGCGCATCGTTTTGGGGAATAGCTTCAAACACGAACCGTTTTGCATACACGGGGAACGGGGATCCATAGCGCCGCATTGTCGGTGGATCATGTACACGGTAACAGCGGCGTAAAGCTCCGGTTTCGCTTCCCTGTTGGGGATTTCCGCGAAATAGATTTATCCACGTCTTCTGCACTACGCACTCTCCAATTCTCTTTCATGATGAGAAGCATGTGACAATGTGGTAACCCACGCTTTCGGAATTCAACTACATAAACGTATGCTTCCACCTCACCTAAGATATTCTTCTCAAATAAGTCGGTACAAAGCTCCTGCAACTTTGCCTTGAATACACGCGCTACTAAATCGGGACGATCCGATGACGGCTATAATAGAGGTTTCCCGTAGCTCTTTCCAATTTGGGTTACACGTCATTGTTAAGAAGAACGTCGGCCTCCCGTATAGTGCCACAATGGCCATAGCGTCCTGATACGCCGGTTGCATCGCTCGTGGGCTGTCTGGGTGTGATGAAGGCAACACGACGCGATTTCCGGGTGATCCAGAGCCGTCGGCTTCCGCTAAGTAGTCTTGTAAACCTCTAGAGGTGTCCCGACGAAGAATAAGCTGGTTTCTTCTCTGAAAGTTGAGACTATTCTGTTCAATTTTCACATACGCGTCGACTGCGAACTGCTGACATAATTTTCCGGCGTGTAGGATTAGGTTGAAAGAAATGAGTATGGAAAACAAATACGTGTTTCTTTCTGTGTAATGCGTGTCCCTTCCCTGTTTCTCAAGCTAGGTTCCCAACCGCCTGCGCCGGTAGGAAACAGAAGAGGATAAATCAGCGGATCACAGATTTTGTCGATATCGCTGATGTTTCTGAACTGCTCTTCTGTTGCACTGCGCAAGTGAACTGCAAGGCTTCTGCTTGCGGGTACGTCGTTGTCTTCGACAACGTATACTACTGCCACTTCATTTGCAGTGGGAAGATCGTACAGTCGTCGTTCTGATCCCCTCAAAGGGCTTTCTTCAAGAACCATGCGAATGTTGGCAGGCGCACGGTTTTCTTGAGCAGCCATAGCGGTTTCCATCTGCTCTACTTCATACATCATCTTATAGGATTGGGCGTTAGCATTGACATTTGCTAGTATACCACTAAGAAAGCGCATGAGCCCCGGTTCGCAGTCTGAGCTTCTTACATGTCCAAGACGCTGCTGAGCAGCTAGGTAATATATTTGTCCGTATTGGCGTGGTTCTCCATCTCTGGGATGGAGAGGTCCCAGCCGATGATAGATCTGCCCATGAATTCGATAACAGTAGGGCCCCCGTCCTTGTGGCGTTTCGACCTGCGCACCCATTGAGGCCATCGCCAGGGCAGAGTTGAAGTTTCGTATGTTTTCGCACAAGTTCCTCTAGTTTCTGCGGAATTCTTCAGTTGAATCAGGTTCACGCACGAAGAGCCTGCGCAACTCCTCATGGAAAGACTCGAAAAAGTTTAAGGTGAATCGCCCTAAGTCGCAGCACTCGTGAAACTTGCCTGGGTGGTTCGCCTTAACCTCGCACGGGAAGTGCAACGCTCCGCAGTTCACACATCGCTGGATGAGCTCCCCTAAGTAGTTGACTTCTGTTATGCGAGTGATCAGTGCAGCTCCGGTGGATTGTGGAAGTCTGCTACGTCGTTGGCGGTTGGCTGAAGCGTTTGATTGTAACCGCATAGATCGTTCACGCTCACTCTCAAGAAAGCGACGACGCTGATGTCGTTCAGCATCCTCTTGCCTCCGAAGTGCTCCCGCTTCCGCGCTTTCAATCACCCGTCTTCTTCGGAGAAGCATCGCCTCTGCTTGTGACCTAACCGCTCGCTCTTCCAACGTTTCAGACGCACGTCTTCTCTGCCGAGTTTGAGCATTTGACTGCAATTTGTTTTGTCGTTCCTCACCGGTTTCTCGTCGTCTCCTTCTTCGCTGTCGTTAAAGAATCTTTTGCAGTCTCACTTGCCGCACCTCGACGTTTTCCGATTCTCGCCTTGTTGCTGACGCAGGGCATTTTCTTGAAGTCTTGCCTGGCGCTCCTCAGCGTTTTCCGATTCTCGCCTCGCTTGCTGACGCAGGACATTTTTCTGTAGCCTCGTCCGTCGCACATCTACCCATTCTGACTCTCGTCTTCTCTGCAGACGCTGTAAATTTCCTGCCAATCTGGCCACTCTCTCCTCGCTGGTCTCCAACTCACGTCTCTCTTGTTCCCGAAAATTTTCCAGAAGCCGCAGAGTCCGTTCCTCGAGAGACTCATGCTGGCGTCTGCGCATCTGCCGGTCAGCGTCGTCGCGCAACCTCGCATTCCGTTCTTCCGAAGTCTCATTTTCTCGCCTTCGTTGGTGGCGCGCCGCATCGGCTTCAGGCGAGCGGCTCTTTCTTGTGATGTTCCTCGCCGTCGCCTGATTCGCAGACGCTCACTCTCGCTAGAATACATTCTTGGACTACCTCTTGTTCACCTTGACTCCCTTATTCTCGGAAGTGTTCGTCAGAGCAGTATTCGAGATACTTGATATTGAAAGCAACCCTTCAATCTAACATGTTATATACAGCTTTGGTGAAACCGGAGAATTTGGAAACTCAATTATTATTTTTTTTTTCATTCTAAGGGCCTTACTTCTCTGAGGTTTACTATTAACCCGCATCAGTTGTCATTATTTACTGACACAAACCGCCTTCGATCCCACAGAAGTGCCCGGATTCCATCGTTAACCCGGAAGTTGTAGCCTTTTGCCCTTTCATACAGCTTCGTATCAGCCGATATAGCCGATATAATTGGTTATTAGTCATTTTTCGATCATCTATAGCCCCTTCACATATCACATCATCGGATAAAGTAAAAAGGCTCCGCTGGAAATACGAAGGGTGTTACAGATGTAGTGGCCCCTCGTTATCAGTCACTTTCAGTTATTATCACTTCCTATCACATTTCATCAGCGTCCCCATTCTGCCATTTGTATGAATTTTGAACTTAAATGCCTTAGGTCCAGAGGAACAGCAGTTAATAATTTCCTCTCGAAAATTTAATCTGCCCTAGGGCCGATTGAGAATTTGGCCGCAAACCTTTGGCGGGGTTTCGCGCAAACCCCGCCAAAGGTTTGCGGAGTCTATTCCTGTCACTCACCATAAGTGATCCCATCCTGCGCTTGTACTCCTACCGATTTTGAACGCTAGAAGTGCACGGAAACATTAGTAATGAAATTTCGCTCAAACCCTACCCCATGTGGGCAGAGTTCGGTCCTGCCCCCACCATAAATATTTCTATCCCTAACTCCCACTAAATTTGAACGCTCTAGGATCACAGGGAGAGGAGTTGTGAATTTTTGCACAAACCCCGCCCATTGTGGGGAGAGTCTGATCCTGCTACCCATCATTAGTGTTCCCACCCTGTTCCCATAACTCCTACCAAGTTTTAGTGCTCCAGGATCACGGGGACAGGAGTTGTGAATTTTCGCACGAAACCCGCCCATTGTGGGCGGAGTCTAATACTGCTACCCGCCATTAATGTTCCCACCCTGTTCCCATATTTCCTACTAAGTTCGAGTGCTCTAGGATCACGGGGACATGAGTTCTGAATTTTCGCTCGAACATTTATTTCTCACGAACCCCGCCCCCTTTGGGAGAAGTTTGAACCTGCCACCCACTAAATTGCCGCCTGTACACCTACCAAATTTGAACACATTCGGTCCATGGGGACAGGAGTTATGAATTTCCGGTCAGGCACACACACATACACACACACACACACACACACACACACATACACACACACACACATACATACATACATACATACATACATACATACATACATACATACATACATACATACATACATACATACATACATACATACATACATACATACATACATACATACATACATACATACATACATACATACATACATACATACATACATACATACATACATACATACATACATACATACATACATACATACATACATACATACATACATACATACATACATACATACATACATACATACATACATACATACATACATACATACATACATACATACATACATACATACATACATACATACATACATACATACATACATACATACATACATACATACATACATACATACATACATACATACATACATACATACATACATACATACATACATACATACATACATACATACATACATACATACATACATACATACATACATACATACATACATACATACATACATACATACATACATACATACATACATACATACATACATACATACATACATACATACATACATACATACATACATACATACATACATACATACATACATACATACATACATACATACATACATACATACATACATACATACATACATACATACATACATACATACATACATACATACATACATACATACATACATACATACATACATACATACATACATACATACATACATACATACATACATACATACATACATACATACATACATACATACATACATACATACATACATACATACATACATACATACATACATACATACATACATACATACATACATACATACATACATACATACATACATACATACATACATACATACATACATACATACATACATACATACATACATACATACATACATACATACATACATACATACATACATACATACATACATACATACATACATACATACATACATACATACATACATACATACATACATACATACATACATACATACATACATACATACATACATACATACATACATACATACATACATACATACATACATACATACATACATACATACATACATACATACATACATACATACATACATACATACATACATACATACATACATACATACATACATACATACATACATACATACATACATACATACATACATACATACATACATACATACATACATACATACATACATACATACATACATACATACATACATACATACATACATACATACATACATACATACATACATACATACATACATACATACATACATACATACATACATACATACATACATACATACATACATACATACATACATACATACATACATACATACATACATACATACATACATACATACATACATACATACATACATACATACATACATACATACATACATACATACATACATACATACATACATACATACATACATACATACATACATACATACATACATACATACATACATACATACATACATACATACATACATACATACATACATACATACATACATACATACATACATACATACATACATACATACATACATACATACATACATACATACATACATACATACATACATACATACATACATACATACATACATACATACATACATACATACATACATACATACATACATACATACATACATACATACATACATACATACATACATACATACATACATACATACATACATACATACATACATACATACATACATACATACATACATACATACATACATACATACATACATACATACATACATACATACATACATACATACATACATACATACATACATACATACATACATACATACATACATACATACATACATACATACATACATACATACATACATACATACATACATACATACATACATACATACATACATACATACATACATACATACATACATACATACATACATACATACATACATACATACATACATACATACATACATACATACATACATACATACATACATACATACATACATACATACATACATACATACATACATACATACATACATACATACATACATACATACATACATACATACATACATACATACATACATACATACATACATACATACATACATACATACATACATACATACATACATACATACATACATACATACATACATACATACATACATACATACATACATACATACATACATACATACATACATACATACATACATACATACATACATACATACATACATACATACATACATACATACATACATACATACATACATACATACATACATACATACATACATACATACATACATACATACATACATACATACATACATACATACATACATACATACATACATACATACATACATACATACATACATACATACATACATACATACATACATACATACATACATACATACATACATACATACATACATACATACATACATACATACATACATACATACATACATACATACATACATACATACATACATACATACATACATACATACATACATACATACATACATACATACATACATACATACATACATACATACATACATACATACATACATACATACATACATACATACATACATACATACATACATACATACATACATACATACATACATACATACATACATACATACATACATACATACATACATACATACATACATACATACATACATACATACATACATACATACATACATACATACATACATACATACATACATACATACATACATACATACATACATACATACATACATACATACATACATACATACATACATACATACATACATACATACATACATACATACATACATACATACATACATACATACATACATACATACATACATACATACATACATACATACATACATACATACATACATACATACATACATACATACATACATACATACATACATACATACATACATACATACATACATACATACATACATACATACATACATACATACATACATACATACATACATACATACATACATACATACATACATACATACATACATACATACATACATACATACATACATACATACATACATACATACATACATACATACATACATACATACATACATACATACATACATACATACATACATACATACATACATACATACATACATACATACATACATACATACATACATACATACATACATACATACATACATACATACATACATACATACATACATACATACATACATACATACATACATACATACATACATACATACATACATACATACATACATACATACATACATACATACATACATACATACATACATACATACATACATACATACATACATACATACATACATACATACATACATACATACATACATACATACATACATACATACATACATACATACATACATACATACATACATACATACATACATACATACATACATACATACATACATACATACATACATACATACATACATACATACATACATACATACATACATACATACATACATACATACATACATACATACATACATACATACATACATACATACATACATACATACATACATACATACATACATACATACATACATACATACATACATACATACATACATACATACATACATACATACATACATACATACATACATACATACATACATACATACATACATACATACATACATACATACATACATACATACATACATACATACATACATACATACATACATACATACATACATACATACATACATACATACATACATACATACATACATACATACATACATACATACATACATACATACATACATACATACATACATACATACATACATACATACATACATACATACATACATACATACATACATACATACATACATACATACATACATACATACATACATACATACATACATACATACATACATACATACATACATACATACATACATACATACATACATACATACATACATACATACATACATACATACATACATACATACATACATACATACATACATACATACATACATACATACATACATACATACATACATACATACATACATACATACATACATACATACATACATACATACATACATACATACATACATACATACATACATACATACATACATACATACATACATACATACATACATACATACATACATACATACATACATACATACATACATACATACATACATACATACATACATACATACATACATACATACATACATACATACATACATACATACATACATACATACATACATACATACATACATACATACATACATACATACATACATACATACATACATACATACATACATACATACATACATACATACATACATACATACATACATACATACATACATACATACATACATACATACATACATACATACATACATACATACATACATACATACATACATACATACATACATACATACATACATACATACATACATACATACATACATACATACATACATACATACATACATACATACATACATACATACATACATACATACATACATACATACATACATACATACATACATACATACATACATACATACATACATACATACATACATACATACATACATACATACATACATACATACATACATACATACATACATACATACATACATACATACATACATACATACATACATA
>LS997562.1:982500-1082500 GCA_000469685.2 Haemonchus contortus | reverse complement strand
TTGTAGCCGATCTTCCACGTCATATCTACGCAGGTCTTTTGATGCACGTTATAGCCAGATTGCACATTACACTTCGCTATCTTTCTCACAGTCAATCAACAATTACAATTTTGTCTAGATAATATTGTCAATCCAGATTTCCTTTGAGCTCGTTTATCCGATCAAAATAAATCCAGAGCGACTGACTTTCCAGTTTCGCGAAAATTTTACATATCAACACCCAATGCTTCTCTCCCAACCTACCTAACCAAACCTCGCTCTAATCAAGAACAAGTGTTGATGTGGTTTCGTAAATGAAGAGCTTTGATAATAATTGTGTGGGAGAGGAAATGGCTAAAAGTCAAACATTACTTTACGTCTCTCCAGAATTTGCCGGTTGAATCACCGTGGAGTATCGCAAGGTTGGCGATTTCTGGGCGAAACTTCAGTCTCGGATGGGACTCGAACATGTCCGAATTGAATTTTCCCGAATTTTTGTCCATGAATCGTCAACCTTATGAGACTTTCGGAAGCGTACTGCGGCAAAATAATAGCAGCTGTGTTTCATTAAAAGCAGTTAACAACATCACTTCAAATCAAGTTATACCGTGGAGTATTTAATCATTGATGACATCTACGATTCAGGGATAAGCCGATGGTTGGGCCACTCTTTTCTCTGGCGAGAATGTAGATGGATCTGATTCCAATTTGCCGAACGAATTATTATAAACTCCGTTGATCAGGGTGTGAATAATATCTAACATGTAATCCTGCTACAGATTCGTCGTCAACCGACGGTTTGCGACCAAACATTGTAACATCTGCAGTACTGACCAGCAGCCGTATTGAATCACCCTCAACCATACTGGAGTTCAGAATACGGAATAAATACCTTTCATGAGCCAGGAATTCTGTTGTTAATGACAATTGACTTGAAATGGCTACGGACCTCCTTCAGTTGGGAAAACTGGACCCGACTCGTCAAACACCTTCCGGATAGTGCTGATCAGGGAAGGATCCCATGTCGTAGTGGCCGTTTGGAATGAGACCTATGATGGTAGACGTCTTCTCAGATGCTGATCTCAAATCTGATTTCCAAATTTGCCGAGCGATTCTCTGAACGGAGTTATGAGGTGATTCTAGTTGAGCTTAACATAAACATAAATTGAACTTTATGGATGTGACGGTCTACCAGAGGTGGCTTGGAGCAGTGGTAAGAGTGACGCTCCGTGTGCGAAAGGCTAAGGTTCGGGTTTTGTGGGGCTGTGGGTGTGGGCTGGCATTAAATTGAATTTTTTCCTTTGTAGCTTAGAGATTTCTTTGATGTTGATTTTTTTCGCGTTCTACGACCTTTTGATGGTTGTGGTAACAACGTTCCTACCCCCACCGATATCGTTTCAATTTTTTTTTAGCATGTAGGCGAAAACAGAATTGTGTGGGCTTGTCAAAATGGTCGTGGTGAGTGCTTGAGTGGCAGGCGACGTGTCATGGATGAGATTTAAAGTTTCCAAATCTAACGCACAGAATTGATAGAAGGGAGGTGATAGTAAGCCAAGTCCCGCTTGAATAAGCAAATGTTTACACTGGGAGCTATTATGTGTGAGGCTATGGTCACATTTTCGAACGGCCTCGAAATGAGCTGTGATTGGCTGTATTGACCCTATGGTACAAGCTGTTCATTACCCTCACCCCCTTTAGTGGAGGTAGATATTCGGATCCGCCACGCAAGATCGCACACACTTTGAATTCACGAAAAACTTCAGACCTATAGGCCATCAATGAAAAGGCAAGGCACAATGGCGAAAGAGTGGTTGGTTGCAGAGACCAGCCGCAATACTTCGTCTACTTTTCTGTGGTCTCTTGGGGCTAGAAATTGCGTAGTGTGCATATCGTTCTAAATTTCATCGTACATACATAGGACTGACAGAATCAAGTCTTTGGAGTTCATCGATTCTGCCTCTGAAATGCGTCCCGTACTAGGTTACATACACAGTGGCGTGTAGAACGCGTATACGGCCTGCGCAGTGACTCGCGGTGACCACTCCATGTACAGGTCAGTGCTTTCATCCACCCAAACGAGTCTGGTACCAATCAACGGACCACGGAGGGATGGAAGGCTTGAATGATCCGAACGGGGTTCCATCTCCGGACTATCCGTGTGATGTTTCGCCCCTGCTATTATAACGCGTTCGCCCCACTGTGAATATAGCGTGAACAGACATGAAAAAAATCGAAGCGATATTGCATGGTTTGGGTAAGACCGTTGTCACCACAACTATCAAAAGGTCGTGGAACACGATAAACTCATCATCGAAGAAATTTCTAGGCTACAGCGAAAAAATTCAAACCAATGCAAAAGTCTCGCCCTCCACAAAACCCGAACCCTAGTCTTTTGATTATGAAGCGCCAACCTTACCACTGCTACAATCCATTGCTGGTAAGTCTATAACATCCTGTAATTTATGTCCGCTTATGTCAGATCTCCCTAAAATCAGCCCATTACTCCATAACTCCATTTGAAGAACCATTTGGAAAGCAGATTTGAGATCACCATCCGAAAATACGTCTAGCAGTATAGGTCTCATTTCAAACGACCACTTTGATTTGAGATCTTTGCCTGGTTGGCCCTGCTCCCAACGTGTGTGCCCCGCTCCGAAGATACGATCACGCTTCCGCTGTTAGATTTCGCCCTTTTCCCGATTCCAAAACATTTTTTAGCCGAGTTATGAATTTTCCGATCTTATCTCCACCCACCGCGGTTTACATTCCGCTCACTAAGGGAGCTTAACTGCTTTTTCTTCGCTGACTTTAAGCAGTTTTCACGATTTCTGAATTTTTTGAACCGAGTTTTGTTGGATGTTTCAGCTACCTGCCAATTTCGGAGCACAGCCCGCTTGCTTTGAGAATTTGACATCATTCTTTCCGTAGCCTCTAATTTTCCGATTCTACACTTTTTTAGTAGAGAGATAAAGTTTTTGTGAGCTCCGTTCACCTACCCGCGTGCCCTTCTCAACCTGCAAGCTTGACTACTCTCCCTTCCATAGTCTCCAGGCACTTCTTCATTTGTGTGCTGCCCTGCCCATAAGAAAAGCTTCATCAAAATCCGTATGCCTAGCGCATCCAACCATTTTGAGCTTTAGTCATTCATTCAATTCGTTCTCGTCTTCTTGCTCTCGTTGAGTCAAGCAGAAACATTAAATGGAAAAAATAATTGCTGAGTTTATGCAGAAATCAATCAATAATTGTAGAATAGACTGCAGGAATCCTTTGCCTAATGTGAGGATTCTGTCTCCTTACGCTAATATAACTAAGCGTTTATTGAGCTCTAACTGGTAAGACGACGATGCTGAATAAAGTTCAGGTTAGACTGGCAGAAAAACGAGAGAAAGGTTCTCAAGGTGCTGTTATCAACTGCCTTTAGTTTGACTTTGCGAGCTTTTCTTAAGCATTTGAGGACTTCTCTAAAAATCTATCAAATGATGAAGCCACATAGGTGGATGCGAGTCTTGATACGGCTTTTGTACATTTTGCTGACTTCTGCTATTATTGTGCTGGGCGATGAGGAAAGCGAAGAAACTATATCAAGAAACAAAGCAAAGGATATTTTAATGAATGAAAATTCGACAACGGTGCTACCACGATGCGAGCACATCAATCCGTATAAAAAGTGAGTTTCCAGTGTGTTGATAATTCCAATACAATGATCAGAGATCGATAGCCTGGTAGTTGTACATGGCTCCATACCACCCCATCGAACCAGGCGATCCATTTGATCCAGTTATAGGGGGAGGCAGTGAATTGGCATCGGCATCAAGCCACTACAAACAGTGGGCCACTTGACTAAGACTTTCTCAAGACCTTCAGTCTTTCGAATCTCAACTGAAATAGCGGTAACTTCTGGAGGTACAGATCCGATAGCCTCGGGGTATCTAGTTTTAAACGAATAGTAGAAGTGACAGTTTAGAGTAGTGCAAACAGCGCGAAGAAGACACAATAATTCGGAGAAATATAAGGCTTTCAAAGAAGTACTGAACTTAGGGGTACATTGACCAACTGTCTAAATGTGTGTGCCATTAAAAACATCTGAATACAGGGATTTGTCTGCTCAAAATGTGTGTTCCCGGTGCGAATGGTGCAAACACTACAGCTTTTACTACGTCGTGAGAAATCGTCCGCTTTGGGTATGTACGTCGGTTAGGGTGGGGCAGCCTGAATTTTCCACGTTTTCTTTGCCAATACGGGAGTTTTTTTTTGGTTTTCTCACTGCTCTGAACCGCAATTACCATATCAAACGCGCCTCTCCGTCAATTGATAAGGCACTATGAATAAAGTGGCCAGGAAAGGAAAATGATCGAAGGGCTCTAACTCACAGATTGTGCGCTCCAGTCATCCATCGCATTTCTGCGTCATCCGCGGCGGCTGCGGGGAGCGTGCAAGATTTTTGGGGAGAAGATACCACACACCGTCGATCGAGCCGGCTTTGGGAGCCCTTATTATCTCACCAGACCGTCTTATCCGAGAACATCCTTTGTGCTATACTTGGGAGTCACAAGTCAATCTTAGAGAGAAATCGAGTAACCGCTAGCATTAGAGTGTTCGGAGAGTTCTGAAAATTCTCTTGTAGAGCAGGCCTATGGGCTTCTGAAAGTATAACAGACATATGGGCTGAGGTAAGGTGAATATGTGGGGAGCGGGGAAGTCAGCTGGTACCAAGTCTTTCCAGCTCATCCATCGACGTCCTCGTGTGGGGTGGTCGAGCGATATCCAACACAATAAAAAATTTCCTTGTAATCGGTGTGAAATGAAAGCTCGGAACATTATCATTCTCAGTTGTTGAGCGAATACTGCTTCGTTCACCGCAGATCGCTTTGGTAGGAACTCATAGTAAAACATCCGGTGAAGCAGGGGGATAATAAGCTCATGTCCATTTTGGCGCGAGCGCCACGCTTCATAGCGAGCTGTGGCCTTACGCTGGTAGACATTGTGATTTCCTGTGTGGATTTTCATGTAACATCTACTTTTTATCCTCGGTTGATGTCGTCGTTCGCTTACAGTCGAGAAGCTTCTGGCAAAAACTGACTCGTACTCGACGCTCCTGCTCAGTCAAGGATGTGCGATATTTGCAATGCATTGGAAGTGACATTTGCGCAGGACGTCGTGAATGATGGATAGGTACTAGGGATCGTCCTTCCCATTTCCTGAGACTTTGAGGAGGATTGTCTTGACGGGAGGCCAGAGCAATGTCGGTATTTGAGTTCAGTCACCGTTCGCTTTGACGAACTTCGTCGAACCAAATCTTTCCTCAGAGAATGCGATTGTACCAGTTATAGTAGGTTACAAGAGAGGGTGCACTGGTGCCCATCAGCCACCATATCTTATTCCAAGCCTGACCGCTGAGGCGATCAGTTTCGCAGCGGTAGAGCAAAAGGCCCGGTAGTCCTATCGATGATACATCTTTCGGTGTGCGATTACTTACTTCGAACGACCATGCCAATTACCGCTCGACTGTAGTATTGATCTAAAAACAGTGCCCACTTTCCTGCTATCGAATCTATAGTTCTTCTTCAGAGCGTTTGCGAGCAACATGCTTTCAATGTTTGCTGCCCTCTTCTGCTTTCTCAAAACTCTCCGGACACCCTAATATAATAGTAACCAGCGCCTCAAGACAATGAACGCGCCAAGCGTTTACTTGGGGTCCTCAAGACCTTTATCCACTTCTTGTGGAATATCTTTCCCACTGAGCGTACAAAGCATCGATGGGTGGAGCGTGATTGTTCCAGAGCTCCTATTTACTTTCTCAAAAGTCCGCAGCTTTGGAATCTGGTTAGCCTTTAAAATAGTGTTTACAATTAGGGGAGAAGTTAGAGACTACCATGTCAGGCTTATAACGTCCAACCACCCATCAGTCTAGAATAAGAAACAGACAGGATCACAGAAACGATAACCAAAAGCCAACTGACCATTTGCATAACCAACTGAGAGGTTGTATACACCAGTAGATCTCATTTTGGAAATTAGATTGAATTTGTAATTCCCTTTGCAACTGCATTCAATAAATTTCAGTTTGACTTCGTGGATGAAATACATTAAGAAAGACTGCAACCACACAACATCTCAAGACGAACTTAGTGAAGAAGTAAGTCAACAGTTTCCATAAATCCATTTCCTATATGAACGGGACGTTTTCAATAGATGTGATTGAGTTTCTAGCGCATGAGATAGTTTCTCTCATTATGACAACCGGGGGCTGCCTATGTAACCTATCCAACATAACCTTGCACGATCAGTAGAGTTGCTTCATCATTGTTCAAGACGAGTTGGTGACAGAAGACTGACAAAGTATAGGGTTTATGTACAGTGCTTACACTGCGGAAGTCATATCACAGCCCAGTGATAAGCCATTAGGGAGGCGAGGAAGCGGGGTCTCGGAACCGTAAGGGATAGAGCACTGTGCCCGGAATGCGCAAGTATGGGTTCGAGTCCCGTCCGAGACTGCAGTTCTGTTCATGAATCGCCAACCTTGTGAGACTTTCGCATCGCTTACTGTGGCGGAAAACAGCAGTTAACAAAACATCAAGCCAAGACAAGTTGAATCATTTGAAGCACACAACTTAAAGGTTCAGCGCTAATATTGGCCGACCGGCTCAACACGCTGTACATGTGAGCGCTGATATGCTATCTTATCCTACCATATATAATACTTTGAGTATGTCTGTTGGTTTGTCGGTGTGCTTGTTAGTTTGTGTGTGTGTGTCGGTGTATGTATTTGACTGGAAATTCATAACTCCTGCTCCCCTAGACCTAGAACGTTCAATTTTGGTAGGAATACAGGCACAGGATGGGAGCACTCATGGCAGGTGGCAGGACCAGACTCCGCCTACAGCAGGCAAAGCGTGCGCGGTAGAAACTTTTGACCGTAAGTTATAACTCCTGTACGACAAGACCTAGAGCGTTGGAACTTAGTAGCGGTGCAGGAGGAAGGATGGGAACACATATGGTTGGTAGCAAGACCGGACGTCGCCTAAAGGAGGCGGGGCGTGCGCGATAAAACTTCGGACCGCGGATTCATAACTCCTGCTTACGTAGAGTTAGGGCGTGTAAATTTGGTAGGAGTATAGGACGTGGGATGGGAACACTCATGGCAGGTAACAGGATACGACTCCGCCCACAAAGGTGGAGTTTGCGCGAAATAAATCGTTGAACGGAAGTTCATAGTTCATGTTCTCGTGGACGCCAAGAGTTCAAAGTTTGTAGGTTCACACCTTTTTGTATTAACAGTGGAAAGTCGGCACTTTGCTAAGTGATGTAGGATATGACGGGGTCGTAGGCAATCGGTGACAGGAAACGATGACAAGTGATAAGAGAAGATAAGGGGCCTGGGAGAGCAAGAGCGACCACCGATCCTAATACCCTCTACGATGCAGCTTTGACTCTTCAGTATGTTTCGTTCCATAGGTCAGGATGGTAGAGTAGACAAACGTGAGTGGAAAGTGCAGTGATAGGGACCCATTAGCGGTACTGCGATAAGCAGACGAGTTCACCGCTCGACACCAAATAGGAGATGCGTGACTTTCTTAACCTGAATGAATGAGAATATTCACCGCTAGAGAAATAGAGCGGTGCCCATTCGCGTATCGAGTTCACAGCCGACAGGTCCACTTCTCAATTTCCCTAATATTTCTACTTCGATCCAGTGTTCGATCCGGTGTATTTTGAAGTGTTCCCTTCTTTTATGATCTCTGGGAGACTGCGTCAAACTGAATATTATAAACTTCAGATCTGAAAAGGTATTTAATGCCCAAAGTTCACCTATAAAAATTAGAAGTCTCGAGCCTCAGAAAACACGATGAACGACCACAAAATGGAGATGAAGCTCAGGGAAAGCAGAATTTCAAAGTATCCACTCATATCTACTTATAACTAATAACCAACCAGGCCACTACCACTCAAGAACCACCGCCACACTAAATCAGTCTGCAACGATTGTGCACACGATCGAACATAAGAAAAATCATCCATTGCAGTCTTACGGGTATATACAGGGTGCGCCATAAATATGGTAAGAACTGAGCTACAAAAACCGCAGTCCTTACTGATGCATGAATGCATGTACTTATGGAAAATCTTTGACCCTCAGCTGCATCCTTTCAGAAAACCTTCGTTAAAGAGGTTCGGATTGAATTCGTGCTTTTCTTGTCTAAAACTTGCGATATCGCTCCGATGGTAGAGATTCTAGCTCAAACCATCATGAAAGAGGGGAAACGGCTACGAGAGGCGATCTCGCTTTTCTCGACGGCTTCAGCATTGGGTTTGAAAAAAGTTCGAAAAGGTTTGAAAAAGAGTAAACTACTGATCAGCTGATCCCACTAAACTACTTCAAGTTTGTGCACCAATGATAAACCGGTTAAACCGCCTCGAATATCCTGCGCAGTTAGCCGCCGCACCTGGGCGAATCTTCCGCCCCCTAGTCTCACCACCGAAACAAAGTTTTGACATTCAGGAGAAGAATTATTATCATTTCGGGTTCCGAAGTTTCGCTTTTGATGTGATGGCAAGCGATCGACTTGGTATGAGGAGGGAACTTGACCATCAATGTCATGAATTGTAAGTTCCTTGAAAAATCTTGAACATAAGTAGTCATGAATTTATCTCTATTAGATGCCATAATACTACGTTCAAAGGAGAATTCTCTACATCTGTTGTTATCATTCATCACAACGAAGCTTTGTCGGTGCTTCTGCGAATGCTCACAGGTGCAGAGTTCTCGAAGTTTCGAAATGATCATTTCAGTCGGTTCACGAATCATGCTGACCATTCTCTGCTCGAATAGAAAAGTAATTTCAAGGGATTTTCGAACGAACGCCTGCTCATCTACTACATGAGGTCATTCTTTACGAGGATGCCAGTGAAGAAGATCACAAACTCTCCGATCACCTCAAAGAGTTCGCCCTCCAAAGTGGTTGGAAAGATAAAATCAGAGTAGAAAGAAGCGAAGAACGGCAAGGTCTTATTAGAGCTAAGGTGAGACCATAGCTTTTCTGGGAGTCTAGTAGTGATTTACAATTTATTGTCTTTAGGCTCTTGCATCTCGCTTTGCCACAGGTGAAGTGCTCATCTTTTTGGATAGCCATTGTGAAGTAACAGAGCGTTGGTTGGAACCGTTGTTAGCTCCCATAGCGGAAAACCCAAAAAGGTATGACCCTTGCGATCGACGTCATCGGGAATGAGGTCACAAAAGACGCGATTTATCAGCCTCCACCGATTATTGGGAAAGATAACTTTTCTGACCCATTAGTTCATTTTATGATTGAACTGTGCCTGTAAACTCCCCACTCCCTCAGCATGAACGAAAGCGGCTATCTCGGGATTCCAACACAAGCTTATGCATTCAAAACAGAGTTCATAAAAATGCAGTGCTTTGTCCAGAACAGTGTTCACCGTTATACTCTACCGTCCATTGGGGTGAGAACTGCGACCGAACAAACTATCCGTAAAGAACAGCTTTGTTCGAATCATGTCCGGCAAGGTGTCGAGTTGGAGATCAGCAGTTGATTCAATCCTCGGCAATCAACTTCTCGCTTCGCTCTTGAAGTTGTCGTACCAACATTCTCAATAATCCTTCCAAAATCCCTCCAAAAGGCAGAAGGCATTTGGATCTGAAGGCATTTATTCACAGTGAAACGCTGCTCAGGTATTATGGAGCGTTCGGAAAGTAACGATGCAGTACCATGTTGTGGTTAGCTAAGTAACTACTGGTATGACTATCATACTACATATAGGCATTTCCAATTTTTCTTGGTTCCGGCATGACTAGAGATCATCATCCTGGCGTATTGATCATGGTGACGACTAAACGAGACTGGAAATGTCAAGCTTCAACAGGAGGCGACTGCATCTACTGCCAAAAGGACATTGGAACTTTCAAGGCTACCTTCAGTGAACCAGTCATCTTCAGGAACCTATCATTGCATTCAAATTAGCAGGCTATTCCGTGCAAGTATGGTTTATCATGGCAATTCATACACACCACACGGGCAGGCTTGAAGACGTGTTGAAACTTCCGTTAGGATCGTTCTACGACTTTCCAAAGAAGTTGCAGCTGTGCCTTTATGTTCGAGAAATCGCTTCGAGCGTATCTTATAACTGTCTTCACTATCTTCACTTCGAAGAAGTAATTTATAAACTTCGCAGGTCCCTATTGATCACACGGTAGAATTGACCATAGCAGGCAGCTAAGAGCATGTGAGAGAAGGTTGATTACGTTGCGGACAAAGGAAACTGTGTTACATCATTAACTTATAAGAGTGAAGTGTACGTTGTTTCGCAATCGAAGCCATTCTACGACTTCTAGTGTAACACTCGTTTCGCTTGATGTTTCGACGAATTCGCCGTCCTCGGTGGCCCGGAAGCCTTCGAAAAATTTTTGGAGTGTACCAATAACGCTCAGCGAAGAGCAACTTTTATCTGGTTGCAGCTCAGTCCGATTAACTTCATACGTAATCGAAATTCCAGTAACGGGCTTCTCATATCAGTTACACCAACATTGAGTGCTCTCACTCAACTTCGTGGATAGTGGAGCAGAGTCAAAGTTACAGCCAGCATAATTTTTTCATCTGTGCTTGCCAAGCGGTGAGATTAAGTTCGTTGACTCCTTCGTTTACTCGTTGAAAGTTCCTTTACACGAAGGCATATCTGCCTCCCACCTTCTCCAGTGTAGCAAGCATCAAATTCAGTTACTGAAGCTGATAAGCCACAACACTAAGAGCATATTCTCAACTTCTCCATACAAACAGATCTCGCAGCTCTCCATTACGCAAAGTAACAGAGGCGATTTCCGAAAACTCGGTGTTTAGTGCTGTTTATTGGTGTGTTGGTCAATAAGGCTCCACTGTTCCGACTCGCCCTTCTCAGACAGACTCTTCTCTTGTTGTACCGCTCTGAATTATCTGACATGAACGGTAGGTAAGGGTGGAGCTTACCTTCAGCCTTGGAAGGGAAAAATTCCTCTGCATGGTTTGTTCACGCTGTTGCAATCAGTAATGGGAATTTCCGCTGTGTGAGCTTTGATAGTGAGAAACGATGCAAGTGACGTTACGACGTGGCAGATGCGATACGATTCAGTCCCGTTCGCTCCACTGTCTCCAGAGCGACAAGCGCTCGGGTTTAGCGGAATTGAAAAACGCAATGAGTAGCCGTCTTCGGGGTTACAACCCTATGTCAGGTTTCTTTGGTCTGAAGTGTAACTATATAAATAAGAGCTGGACTGCGTCAGACATGACATTATAAACGTTCAAGGGTTATCCAGATCATCAAGGACGACTAACTTGTTGATGTCGAAAGAAATAAAGTTGTCAATCATGTTCTGACGAACTATGCCTACCCAGCAGCAGTGTCGTCATAGACAGGCAAGCACACAACGGTACGAACTTGCGGAAATCTTTACCTCTTGATGTATCAATTGTTGTTCTCCTTGTTGCTGTAGGTTAAGAGTCAAGGCAAAAAACTGAGCGCGAATCAAAGCCAAAGTCAGAAAATTGGGCGCACCTCACAAGAGAAACGACAACTGTTCTCCCAAAAATTGTTTTTGTGGTACCCTTCACCTTTGAAAGCTACAGAATTATGGTTCAGTGTAGTGTTGCCTATCGTTGACCTCATTCATCCGGTGACATTCGAGTACTCAAAAGCGATGATCTCCAAAAGTGGTTTCGACTGGTCACTAACCTTCAAGTGGGTTTACATGCCATGGGAATATTTCGACGTCGAAGAGAACAATGTGAAACCGATTGAGTGAGTCTGCCCATCTGCTTGATTAAAGTTTGCCAACGTCAACTCGTCCACGTTAAGATCCCCATCAATGTCTGGTGGACTCCTAGCTATTCGTCGCCAATTTTTCCGTTGGTTGGGAGAATATGACATGGGAATGGAAGTATGGGGCGGTGAGAATGTCGATCTCGCTTTAAGGGTAATCTATCCTGTCTTAATAAGTGTAGCAGGGAGCATATTTTATCATTCAGACATGGATGTGCGGTGGCCGAGTGGTAGTCGCACCATGCAGCCATATAGGACACGTTTTCCGAATGATGCGCCCTTACAAAGGCAAAGACAACAAAGATACGAACCTCTACAACTCCCTTCGGGTTGCGAAGACATGGTTGGGAAGATATGAGGTGAGTGGAAACATTCAAATATATGGTTATTTATCAACCCAAATACATTTTGTCAAGAAATACTTCATGCGTGCTCTTCCGTCGGCAGCAAAAATGGATTATGGAGACATAAGTCCTGGTCTGGAGCTGAAGAAACGACTAAATTGTAAAGACATGGATTGGTATTTGGACAATGTGTATCCAGAATTGCGGCCTCCAGAAGAACGGAAGGAACGAGAAGATTTATAGGGCGTCTTCTTACTGTTGTTTGAAACTACCTCTTATAAATACAATAGATGAAATTATGTTCAGACTTCAAACAGTGGCATTGTCTTACCGTATTTGTTGGGAACATCGTTCAAACATTTGAAACCCTTAACTAGATCGAGAAGAAATTTTTCTAAAAGCCTATCTATTTCGAGAATCATGGTGAAATTGTCGTAAGATTGTATCCGCGTTTGGATGCACTTGTAGAAAATAGTTCACTATAATAGAAAAACTATCGTTTGTTGTTCTGCCTGTCATATCATGGGATTGGAAAGAGAAACCACAGGCAGATGGATCACCATCCAAACTCCATTCTGATTTTGGAAAGAAATATTAAATGAAATATTCTATATGGATAGCGTAATCTACAATAAAAATCTCTGAATTTTTCTTTTTTATTAACTGCTTCAGCTCAATTGAAATACCATGAAAAAGTCAGTAGAATATTTTAATACACGAGCATCATATCTGACACATAACCGCCATGTGTGTGTCTGACCGGAACTTCATAGCTTTTGTTCCCCTGGACCTAGAGCGTTCACATTTTGTAGAAACATAGGCGATAGGATGGGAAGGTATAAGGCAAGAGCTTTTTCTAGGCAAACACTCAAAAAGTGCAAACGTGGAGGTGGTGAGCGCCACATTTGATTCGACATATAAAAGTAGTACCGGCATACCGGCACGGCAAGTAAAGCTGTACCGCCTAATGTTGGTTTTTGGTGCATATGAAATTTTCTCAAGTTCACCTCTGTTCTGACTCCAAGTTTGCATAAAATTTGGATGCGTCGATCCTAGCAATACCGGTCAGCAACATGAACACCGTACATGCATCAAAAACTTTCCTACTAGAACATAAACAATGCAATTGTAAACTTTTATTCGGGGACGCCTCCCGGTCGCCGACGACACTTGCCCTCCCAACGAAAAACAGCTTCGCCCATCGCCAACCTTCCAAGCATTTTTATATACATATTTCAGATCTTTTTCGTTATTGTTTTTTTTTTTTGTTCGTTGACACCATGAATTTCTCACCAAGTCGCGTGTGTTCCGTAAACGGTCATATTGACAATATGACCCGATCCCTGCCCTCTGTGGGCCGAGTTCAGTTCTGCCACTACCATAAGTGCCGCCTGTACTCCTACCAAGTTTGAACGCTCTATGTTCATGGAAACAGGGGTAATGAATTTTCGGTCGGAGACACATTTAAACGCATATCCAGATCACATCACACACACAAACACACAAACACAGACACTAGCGCGTTATATATAGTAAGATAGCATGTTCCATCGGAAAGTTATTTTAGTGTAACATAATTTTGGTATAGTCAGACCGTTCGTGATGAAGTAGTATCTCTGTATAGTATCTGTATAGAACGCCGCAGATGGATGCTGGTTCACCCGAACAGATCCCCCAAGATTAGCCTAAGAACTCAAACCTCCTCTCCGAGCGAATTACTCTCCGAAATAACTCACCTTCGGTTGGTCGCATCGCTCACACCTCCATTTGCAAACAGCTAGAATCGCCCTTTTTGAGGATATTCCTCAGCGGAAAACTCTGATTGTACAGAAAGCGATTGAAAGAGGCAGGACTATGATAGAAGCGCAGAGAAAAGTAGTCCTTAGAAAAAGAAGACTGCTGATAAAAAAAACTCAACAACCGGAGAGTTCTCACACCGGGCAACAGAAATTGCAGTAGTTTCATATTACAACGAACCTCACAGATCAACTATTAACTTTCCTCTGAGCATTCCCTCTTCCTTCGAACCTTGCCCTCCCTTCTGCATTGAAGAATCGAAACATGCTCTTTCCCTACTCAGCCTTGGAAGATCTCCCGGTCCAGGTAGCATTCCAGCAGTACGTTAGCTCTCGCAAAACCCACAACTGCCTCTGTGCTCACCCCACTTCTGAACGGAATCAAACGAGGCGACCCTACCCTAGAGAAATGAACGACTGCTCACGTGAAACTGTTGTTCAAAAAGGGAGATTCCAATAACGTAAGCAACTTCCGACCAATTTCGCTGTTAACGGGAGTACTCAAAGCAATTATGGGAGTCATCATGAGTCGCATAGACAAAAAACTAGGAGAGTCAGAGAGACCAAATCAAGTCCGATTCCGAAGAAACTACTCCACTCTGAATAACATTCATGTCCTCAAACAAATTGCCGTGCTGAAAGAGTGCCGAATACAATTTCCCTGTCTACGTTGCCCTCGACAATTAAAAAAAGCTTTTGACAGTTTGGAATCGTCAGCAGTGTTATCACTAATGTTAGTGTTACCACTTATCAAAGGTGTTCTCCTCCTGCCCCCGTACTCCTGCCAAGTTTGAACGCTCTAGGTCCATGGTGGCAGCATTCATGAATTTGCGGCCCGAAATTTCTAGCGCACGCGCTCCCTGTGAACGGAGTCAGGTCTTGCCACTTACCATAGGTGTTCTCATCCCGCCCCCTTACTCCTACCAAATTTGAGCGCTCTAGATCCACGGGGACAGGAGTTATGAATTTCCGGTCAGACACACACCGACACACACACACACACAAACAAACACACACACAAACACACCGACACACCAACAGATACACCTAGCATTATATAAAGTAGGATAATTTTGGATTAAAAGAGACTAAATTTCCTCAAAACTTTTTGGACACCCTGATATATCCAGATCATACAAAAATAGGTTCATAGTTCGGTACACAATATCTCCATGATAACAATTCTGCAAGCAAATTTTTTCAGAAGCTTTCAGACACTTTCCGAATATTATATGAAACGTAGTCTGAAAGTGTGTGATAAAGCAATTCTCGTAATGGCTACCGTAATCAAAAACTCAAGTTGGGCGTCTCAGTCAACAGTTCAATCGATCAAACATCATTGTTGATAACTGTTGCATCTCAATGGAACCTTGGCGTAATATGAGGAAGTGTGACTTATTCTCGACAAAACGTAAGCGTAAGCAATGCAAAAACTCATTTACGATTCCCTGTCACAAAAATGCGTCTTCGGAAAACAAGTAGGCGAAGTTTGTATGTAAGCTAAAACTTCACGAGGTCGACCAAGAGCTTTCAATGGTCATGCAGAATCAAAAGTGAAATGATATCCTCCTTCACATCCAACAGTTAACATGGAATCTGATAGAAAAAAAGGGATTTGTCTTCCCTATTGACAAGATGTTGAGGGGTGGACAAAGTGGAGATCCCAGACACGCTAGTTCGACGGGACGCAAACCAAAGTTCTGAATTTAAAAAATCATACCTTGTAAGACCAGGAACGAGCGGAATCCTGCGCGATGGGCTGGAGTAATTTTCGAATGGCCGTTTTGTAGAAATGCGTGGTATTGTAAAACCCAATAAATTGACCCCAAATAGGCGAGGCGAATCCGAACCGCTTCCTAAAGTTAGAAAGACGTTCTTCTTCAACATGGAATATTTCAAAAGAATAGCTCGAGGCCTATTACAGCTAATGCTTTGTATCCAGACAAATTTAGGTTGAGCGACTTTATGCACAAGAGACCATGAAAACAGATAAATTTTTCTCACAAACATAAATTAATACAATTACTTTAACAGTGGTACAATGGAAGTCAAACATAGTACTTTTCTAACACAATAGATAAAAAGTGAATCCTGACCGAAAACAATGAGCGAACAAATATTCTCATCATCAAATATACCGAATAAAGCGTGGCGCTGAAGTGTGGCTGATCGTCTAACTAGCTATTTAGATGGACATCAACGAAGTTCCCAAACTTTGGGTTCGTTAGTCTGTCAGCCAGTCGATCACCTATTTTCGGTTTCCCTCTACTCTTCATCAGTGACTCTAATACAAGCCAACACGAGTAAATCCGAAAACCGATGCTCAACAAGATGGCAACCCAATCTCAAAAATCAATGCGGCCGCAGAGCTGGCGATCGATTTAGTTCAACGCCACACAGTGGGTCAAAGCTACAAAAGACACTAGTCATATTACTAGAATCAGGAAGGGGGGGGGGACAAAGTAAAGTAAAGCAAGGTGAGATGCCTACCGCTAACATCGACCATATGAACTCAAGCAATGAGTAACGTGAAGAGTTGAGTATGATTTTCATTCACATGCGCACAGTTTGACGTTTGCCCTCCAGTGTTTTCAGATACAACCTATGCCCCTTCGGTCGCCAAGACTATGTAAACAGTATACACTGCCTGTTTGATGAATTGGTCTTAGAATATTGTACAGAACGGATTACTATCATTGAAAGAAAATATCAGAAGTCTTCGGGTGCTAGATGGAGATTGGGAGATTGGGCTTGAACCTCTATTCAACCAAATTGAGCCTTGACGGTGGCTGACATAAACGAGCACAATCAAAACTGCAGAGCTCAAAGGACATGCAGCACCTAATCGAATCAGATTAAGGACAGTGAG
This sequence comes from Haemonchus contortus, assembly GCA_000469685.2. NCBI lineage: Eukaryota > Metazoa > Nematoda > Chromadorea > Rhabditida > Trichostrongylidae > Haemonchus > Haemonchus contortus. Next base: position 1,065,704 of record LS997562.1, on the reverse strand, counting down.
CATAGATAATACATTTAGAAACGATGGGCGAACCTCCTTCCTAAGACTTTACTTCTTTGTTTTCCAACTCCGCCGTTCCATCATGTTCCACTGCTTCTACTTTTTTTATCTTCACTAAAGCTAATGAAAGCATCGAATTCCACATTGGCAGCACTAGTACAAGTAACAGAGGTAAAACATTCGACCCGTACACCAAGTGCTCCTTGATTAGTCGTAGTAGAGCGCTGATGAGCTGAAAATGAAGTTACAAGACAATTCCTTGTCAAAAGAAAAACGAGTAGGAATCATATTTGAAAACGAGCGAAAGTGTTGGACTGAACAAAGCATACTGGCAAAAAGTCAAAAAAAAAATACGCAGAGCAGAGCGGTTCTCATCATCTTCAGCGTTGCACGGGGATCAAGCAACGATAGGCAAAACAACGCCAATCACTATATGCCAGCTCTCACGGAACCTATTTCCACTAGTGTTAGAATTGAGTCGATGAACCTTCACGAAAAGATTAGAAGTTTAGGAACAATCATGAAAAACCAATCAGACACATTCAATACCCGAAAAAGAGTCTCCGGCACCAATCAAACATCACCGAGTACACTGATTCAGAATTTATACAAGTCATTTCGGTAGCCCACTTAAGCTGACACCCCATATACTAGGTGTAAACGCCGAACCATGACCACGAACAGCAGGGGTTGAGTTCAAATTTCAGATTTGTTACATGCTAACACACTTGAAATAGAGCAAAACAACAGAAAAAATAAATCTCAAGAAACCAAAAGAAGAAGAACAGCTAAAGGCAAGTTTACCAGGATAACTGCGAAAGATGCCAACCACAAATCTAACAATGATTGTGGGATGTTGCACTTACACTTCGTGCTCTTAGTGTGAAACTATCGCGTCAATGCTATCCCGCTATTAGCTGCGATCGGTGGATTCGCTTGTTTTCGATTGCAATGAATCGCACATCATAAAAGTGAATTAGACCACAGTGATCATTCCGGTGACTGAGAAGCCACCAGATGACCACTCCGGTAATTGAAGTAGCTTCGACGGGTCATTAGTAGATTTTAAGAAGCGACTGAAGCCCTACCAGAGCAAAATAGCTATTCAAGCACAAGAAACAGTGAAGTGACAAAGTTTTGATTTGAAAAAACTCAAAGCAGCCCAAAGAGTGGTCTCAACAAATAATATCGATAACATGTATACTCACAAAATCTGGACCCGCAGCAGGAGTTTTCCTGAAACCCAAAATAGGCCGACCATAGAACAAGAAGACCGTCATGATTCCTGCTGGATGGCAAGCTAGAACCAGTGCGGTCCTTACAAGAGCTCGTGATCTGAAGAACAGATTTGAACATTTTTTAGCCAACATAATTGGCTTACACCATACAGTTGAGAACCATTCAAAAACGTGTGCGAGTATGAATGTTTATGTCAATGCATGAGCTTACAGCGTCACATTGTAGCCTCGATAAAATTTCGTTCGTCTCAATTAGAAGAGTAAGGTCGATTTCGTGGAATAGTTACACGTGTTACACTCCCCCAAAGCCACTTCCTTATCAACAATGTGTAAAATCATTTAAAACATACTTGGAATCATTATCCATTGTGCACTTTATCATCAAAGGCACTGCTAACAATGCAAAACACACAGCAAGGGAGAAATTGACTAGCGAAACGGATGCGGTTGCCAAACAACACTCCAACAAAAGGAAGAACCGCAAAGATCGTATTTCTGTCACTGGCCTGCAAAGGAGCTACTTTATTTTGAAGAAGCACTCATTGAAAAAGGTTTGGCTTACGAAGGTAGCAGAAGTCCCCATGGGATCACCATGCTGATTCCCATATACATGACATCTGCACGAGGATTGCTCGTGTAATATGAAAAGTATGTCGAGCAGAGCCACCACGAAAGGAGGCCGACAGCATGCATTACAAGTAACGAGCGAGGGAAGACAAGTTCGTAGAGATTAGTCCAATCACGATATGCCTGAAAATTCCTGCGGTGAGGCGTTGTTTTAACGGAGAAGCATTCCTTACAGCGTGAATCAAATGCGGTAAGGTTAGGGGGAGGATACTTTCACAGTAGACTGGCCCTAAACTGGCCCTAAACCAAATTGTTACAACGCCTGCATTGGAATTCGCCAGTGAAACATGAACCGAAAAGAAGCTATCCCAGTCAACTAACCTATTTGCCACCTCATTTCTTTTAGCGTTGCATGATGAGCTTTCACATATGTAAGACTACTGTGCGTTCGTATCAGTAAGTCACACCTGTTTTTCTCGACCTCGCAACACTAAGGAACTCAATTTGGGACCACGTGTTTCATGATTCAAACGATCGGCTCACTAATTCATTTGAATAGCTCCTTTCGCTTTGTTAACTAGAGGAAAAATCAAATCAAAATGGCTAATTCAGCGCCTCATTTCTAATGAGTTGCTTCAGTGATTAGCTCAATCGAAGACAATCACTTTTGAATACTCGACAAGGTCTGAACGTTCAGTCGTGCTGGGTGCTTCTGCTCAATGCCCTTTCACGAAGTGCTTTTGTTTGTGTGTGAACCTGTAGTAAGGACTGCAACGTCTTCGCAGCGGTGAGAAGGAGTTGGAGAAATCAAAAAAAAGTTACGCGCTTGTCACAAAAATAGCTTACTCATCCGTAATTCTGAGCTGAAAATCTACTTAAGTTGAAATATAAAATCAAAGTATTCGCAAACCATGACACACCCAGTAAATTCTATCTGGTTTAGGTTAATCACACATGAAATTGTAAAAGATGACTCACAAAAATTGCAAGTGGTAACAAGAGTCCTCCAATGATAGGCATAAAATAGGCTATTGAAACAAAGTTGTCGGGCGACGTTAAGATGTAACTGAAACGGATGTTCAATTCCAGACCAACAATCTTACAAGCCGAAAATCACGGATTATGGTAACGTATACAGTGGCTTACTGCTCCGTCACAGTTTCGCCGTTACAACAGGTAAGAGAACCAACGAGCGACCGTGCACTTCGTGGACACGGACTCAACGGGACTCATCTAATGGCAAGCTTGCTCTGTCATGAATCGCCATAAAAAGCTGGTGATCATGATCAAAGACGCCTTCCTGGACACAAGTAAGCACATATGAGCATGTGTCAATGTTGTTTTTTCGTTAGCGCAGACTTAATAACTACAACCACTAGGCTTGATCGAGTTATAGATCGACAATAACATGAAGAGAACCATGATTATGGGATTTTACGGGAAAACTCAAACAAAGAAAAGAACGAAGTAGAAGACTTACAGGAAATAGCTTTGATGAAACCGCTCCAAAACATTATTCAGAGCCCGAGCTATGGCTTCCAGAAGACGAGTCGACTTACGTACAGGAAATAAATTGAGTGGAGGAACTGCTACCGTGATAGCCTTAACAAAGACAATTCCATTTCTGATGAAGACAATTCTATATCTCGAAAACTCAAGGGAACGATGAATAGTTCAATGAAAGAACTGAGAAAGTGTAAAACAAAAAGCAGTCTGAAAAGTTTCCGACACAAGAAGTGCAATACTTGAGAATAGATGGGAGTGAACTTCCAGATAATGAACGCAATCAGACAAGTTCCATTTCTGGAATCAGTACTGAAGGAGCTGCATTAGCTCACTGTTGCGAGTTTTCGAACAAACTGTGCCAAAAAGTCTAGGAATGAGAATGTTTTTGCCTTCCCTTTTCTTAAGATTTACTTATCTATCTATTTGAACATAGTGGTCCCAAGCCAGCATCTGGTCATACAAGAGAGACCCCACATTCCGCTTCGTTCTAGTTTTTACGAGCTACCTGCTTTCAGAAGAAATGCGTCGGATACTCGCGAACGAAAGCGACTACTTGGAATGCCTACCTGAACGCCATACTTGCCCATCACGCTGTGTAGTCCTACGACAGCGACAAACGCTTGAGTGTACATAGCACGCAACGGCACTAGCATGTGCGAGTCTTTGCCATCCTAAAAGTGCTGTAATTTATCTATCTGTGATACAATCGAAATGCAGTGGTGAAGTGATATATTATAAAGAAGAACAAAAAATCCCCATCGTTCAAATTTTTCCTTTCGCATGTCGCATTAAGCTCCTGGAGGAAAGCAAATCTAGTCAAACCTCAAAGTACTATGCTGAACGTAGAAGATAGTTGAACGAATTATCACAGAAAACGGAGATGATTTTGCTGTTGGGATAGAGAAAGAAGGTTGTGAAAAAGGAAAGAATTTGCTTACCAACGTGATTATTTCTTTCCTACAGAATGTGTACTCAAAAAATCCTTTCTTCGCCTCTACTTTTCCAGGGAATCTGACAATTTTGCACCCTACAGCTCAGAGCAAGCCAGGGTTGCCCTTTAAACAACAAACATATACCGTGAACCCTCTATTATGTGTAAGAAAAGTTCATGTAACTTCGTTACCAGAATCGTTTCGCATATTTGAACAGTGGATTGACATCAGCGTCTAAAACACTTATGTGGGTGTACATTCCATTTTGAACGGCCACTGTGAGCCAGTATCAATCTCTTGTTGGCCAACCAGTTCTTTTTTAAACCCATGAAGTAACCTCCGTGTACGTCCTTCTTAAAACCTGGGCATTTGTTATATGTCTGATCAAGCTTTCTGTGCCGAACAGGTATTTTTTATATTCTTTGTCGTTACCAGTGGCTTTTGTCGCTATCAATGGCCTGAACACGTTTCGGAAACTTATAATATAACCCATGACGCTTGACGAAGACAACCTCGTAACTAGTTGCAACTCATACCGCTGAATTTCCAACTAAATGAAAATTTCAACGAGCCACACACGTCAATTACACAAACACCGATGATACAGCATTGAGACAGCCCGGTCAACCACGATCTTTTGATTGTATCGTGGCGTGACACGTATCAGAGACTGAAACTAGACACTTTCTGGAGAAACACTAAGGTCCAAGCATGAATAACAGGAATTAGTGCATCAACTCAACTGGTGACCCTAGCCTATCTGGCACTACATTCCCACTGATAACTGCCCTACATCCCCACTGAGAGCTTTGATAGTAAGGACTAATACGTATGACGTCACCATACTCTTAATGGGCCGTGGTTGAGGGACAGAGAAGTGCTCTATCTTCCCTAGAGTTGAGCATTTTTTGTTGGTGGAATTGACCGACTGAGTGACTTATTGGAATTTCTACTCACAATCATTTGGAAATTCATCGGTCCGAGTTGCAACTAGTTTAGAGTTGGTCTCCGTCAAATGTGATTGTTAACACTCTAAAAGTTCCGGCACGCTTTCGGACCTTTGATAACGACGAATCGGTCACAACCTCAGGCGTAATGAACGTTATACAACCAAAAAAACCTGTCCGGCACTACACAGATTGATCATAGGAAAGCACTCTCTTCTTGGCCTTAAAGGAAGTTTTTCAGCAGAGGAACTCAGTAGATTGGTTGCCTTTGTTTCTACTCAGGTCATATTTTTGGGCACCGGTCGTGCAAATATATAAATAGAAAAACTGTTTGTCCAGGAGAAATTCAAGAAAATTCTTGCCGCCAGACATTGAACCTCACCTGCTCTTGATGAGGAGCATCATAAATGACCGGGCTAATGGCGAATTTACCCGATCCGGCTATGCGGACCATAGAATTGAGCAAATCCAGATTTGGGAGTTGTCCATTCAAATGATTGACTTCCAGTTTGAGATGTGGCAAGGAGTTACCAGTATGACTCTGGAGTAGCTCCAATAGATTAAAAATGAGCAACGATAACAAGATGAAGTAGAAAAAACAAAAAATTGAGTTCACACTTTTACGGCTACACCTCCGATAATGACACCACCCATCTCCGGAAGGCGATCTGCACGAAGTGCACTGTGCCGCACTAAATGATACTCCGATAGCCACGCATCCATACCTGGAGCACCGCCGTCGACGAACACAAAGAACAAATCTCGAGCCCAATAAATTTGTTCTGAATGGAAAGCAGGCCATCAGCCACTGGTTCATGCGAAAAACATAATCATGAGAATGATGTGCAAATAAATTAGTGTATATTTAATATGTATGAAAACAGAGGAAGGAAATTCACGAAACCATAGGAGCCACTCACGCCTTGCGAACGCTGCATATGCCATCACCATTGCAGCCGCCTCCCTTTGATGGAGATCAACAGCGAACACTATTGCCTCCACTCCTACGGCCCGAGGAGCACGAAGCACTGCATAGATATTCGTTCCCGAAATATTCTAAATAACCCTTATTAAGCATGTTTCAAAATAAACAAGGGGCATCGGGTGTTTGAGACAGATGGAAGTCTTCTTCTCTCATCCAGCCTTTGCATGAGATAATCACCTCGACTACCCCGGTATTCCTTCTCTTCTACCAGTCAGGCCGCCCAGCTAACGCCGGGCTTCCCTCCTTCTTATCGTGTCGCCCGGCTTCGCCGGGCGGTCCTCCCTTCTGCAAGAAATTAGCTATGCGTAAATAACACTTCGGATTCTCCTTTTTCCTTGAAAGCTCTACACCCTCAGTATTAGCTCCTAAATGAAAGCGATTTTTTCTGTAAGCCACCTTCGCTGTGTCCGGTAAGAACATCGTATAATATCACGAAGGCGATTATTCAGGGAAAAAAAGGACATATGGGCTAAGGAAGCGTACCTCCGTGGAATTTTCGTGCAATTGGAATACTATGAACGCCATATGGCCGAATTGGCAATTTTCGCGCAAACACCGCCCCTGTGGCCTTTCCTGCCACCTACAGTGAGTGTTCCCATCCTGTTCCCATAACTCCTACCAAATTTGAACCTTCTAGGTCCACGGAGACAGAAGTTATGCATTTTCGCCAAAACTCCGCCCTCTGTGGTCGGGGTCTGGTCCTGCCACCCACCATTAGTGTTCCTATCCTGCCGTTCGTACTCCTAACAAGTTTGAGTGCTCTAGGATCACGGAGGCAGGAGTTGTGAATTTCTGCACAAACCCCGCCCATTGTGAGCGGAGTTTGATCCTGTTTCCTACCATAAGTGTTCTAATCCTGCCGTCCGTACCACTACCGAGTTTGAGTGCTCTAGGATCGCGGGGACATGAATTCTGAATTTTCGCTCAAGCATTTATTTCTCACAAACCCCACCCCCTTTGGGCGGAGTCCGGTCCCACCACCCACTAAGTGTTCCGATCCTGCCGCCGGTTCTCCTACCAAGTTTGAACGCTTTCGGTCCACGGGGACAGGAGTTATGAATTTCCGGTCAGACACACACACACATACACATACACATACACATACACATACAAACACACACACACACACATAGCCGATTATATAGGGTGTGTCTGTTCTGCACTCTAGCGCTCATTGTTGTGTGCTCTGCCTCCATCCCTCCTGTCAACTAACATTTTCACCGAATTCGACAATCACTCTACAGTTTCCAGAACCACCTTACGCAATTGCGACCTCAAAGCAATAAAAGAATATCATCGTAATCCATGATACTCTTAATATCGGCAACTCATGCTCATAATTTCCTCGTAAGTGTGTTCATCTATATCCGTCCCTGCCTAAGAGAGGGTAGAGAACCGAGACTTCTAAAACAAGTATCCTCACTTTATATAAAGCGCTCGCGTCTGTCTGTCCGCCCTTTCGTCGTCTGTCTGTCCGTCTGTTTGTATGCAAATTCATAACTCCTGTCCCCGTAGACTTAGGACGTTCAAATTTGGTAGGAAAACAGGCGGCAGGATGGGAACACATATGGTGGGTGGGAGGACCGGTATCCGTCCACAGGGGCGGGGTTTGTGCAAAATAAGTGTTTCAACGGAAAATCATAACTCCTGTCCCCGCGAACCCAGAAAGTTCAAATGCGGTAGGAGTACCCAAGGTAGGATGAAAACACATGTGGTGGGTGGCAGGACCGGACTCCGCCCACAGTGTGCGGGGTTTGCGCGAAATAAATCTTATTACTCCTGATCCCGCGGATTTGGAGAGCGAAATCAATAGGAGTAGAAGGGGCAGTATGGGAACATTGACGAAAGAGGAGGCCTTAGAAAACAAGATATAAAAAATCACCAATTGAAACCTAGCGCCTTTGTTATTTCCGATTTAGCTTTGATTCGTTGATATGTTTCATTCAACAAGGAGAGTAAGTGTACTGATAGGGACCGATTATGAAATTCGGCTTCTTGCTTACAGCTACCCAGCGAAGTTTGCGATTCAATGAAGGATCACGGTTTCTCTCTGCTTCGATTTCATTGGCTGCTTTCATAGTCTGCTTTCATAGTCCGCCGGCCGGCGCGCCGGCTGACGTAAAACGAATTAGTTCGTGTAGGAAATCTACGTCTGTTGCATTTTATTTCCCAACCCGACCGTAAAGAATCTTACCGTGAAATAAAATGCAAGAGACGTAGATTTCTTACACGAACTAATTCGTTTTACGTCAACTGGCGCGCCGACCGGCCGACGGACTATGAAAGCAGCCGTTCATGGCAAACTTATCCGACCGCTAATAATTTTGGATTTGTGGCATGAGGGAGGTCGAACCCGTGATAGGTCAGGGGGTGATCGACCGCCGAAGAGGCGCAGTTTGGGCGGGAAGTATTAGTATATAAAGAGGGCGAGGAATGTTCTTGCATTCTCTCGTCTGCGGAACTCGAAGGAGCCCCAGCCCCAACTGCGCCTCTCCCCATTTGGCCAGGACCCAATCGCCTGGACTGGACCCCGCGCATCACAGTGATCCCACCTTTTTTTATTAATTGTTGTTCATTGTTCTTTAATTTGGTTGTTTATTGCTTTGAATTCTTTTTGTTGTCCGCGTATCGGATAAACTTTTTTGTGTTTCCCGTATTACTGTACCAGCCGTTGTAACGGTTCTACTTCTAGTAACCAGGGTTCGGAACTACAGATTCTCATTTAAGGATGTACCCGTAGAGAAAAGCAGTTACATTCATAAAGACATTTGATAATGGTATTATTATAACCCGATGAGTACCATTCAAGGCTTTGTATGCCTACCAGTTGAATCGTCAATGGGTCATTATTTTTAACATCAGCAGCGACAGTTCGAGACAGACAGATTCTAATCAAAGGTATAGGCATCGGCCATTTGAATATCGTTTACACGCCTTATTGTTCCTCTACCGAACTTCGTGTTCCGAAAAGTATCATTCGTTCTAAAGGTGTGCTGTTTGCGGTTTATCGCAACTCTATCATGAGAGATTGAAGCCCGGGGTTAGCCGGGCGGTCCGACTGTCTCTATATATGAAGTGGTAATTTTGTGTGTCGTTTTGCTTGCCCGTTTGTGCGTCCTTCCGAAAGTCACGCGGGCACGACGAAGAGTGTGAATGTCACATGAGCGCGGTGAGGAAACAGTTATGGAATGGGACGTCAACCAATACTGTTCATATTGGTTCTCTAACAAGTCGTAGGTAAGCGGTAGTGGGCATGTGTTGCACACATCGGCGTGCATAGCCCAACTGGTGGCTTAATAAGACGGCTGACGTGGTCAGTATTCTCAGTCTAAAACAAGGAGGAATTATCAGTCTGTACTTTTGCATCTTTCATGCCTATGATGCATTTCTTTTCTTTTCTACTTCTTCACCCTACTTCGTCTTGTTATTAAACTGAAAGAGGCCTTAACCTACGTTACCTAACATTAAGCATATGATGAACGCCACCTATCACATTAAAAACATAACTGAAATCTTTTCAGAAAGTTATCAAGTTATGAGCGAAACAATCAGCATTAACTTCAGAACGAAGTGGTTTCACGAACGTCGTACATATCTTCCAGTTAGGCACCCTACAATAATGTGTGCATCACAACAAAGAACGCATAAAAAAGAGATGGTTCAGATCCGGCTATAGGCAGGGGTGAGTTATAAGTTTATGTAAAAAGGTCGAAGATGCTCCGCTCACCGCGGATGGGTCTCCTTGTCGAAATTGCTTCCCATTCCTAACCTTTGCCCATTTTCCCCGGCGCATGGGCTTTTCCGAAACAAATATGAAGCTTTCCTCTTTGCACCGCCCATCTCGGTGCATGTTCGCCGCTTGCGAGCGTGGTTCTCTTAAGCTCATATGTGCTCTGGCGGTTTTGCTCGACCCCACCCATCCCAAATCTCCAGGTGCTTCGTCAAGTAATGCGCAATTTCGGGACAATTGAACAGACAGACAGAAGCGAATTTTCTACATTAGTAAGTACTGATGATGATTTCATAGATAGTGAGTAGGGATGATAACTCATACATAGAACGTTACATAGAACGTTTGGACAGAGCTGTGAATTTTTGACCTCAGTCAGGCCCACCTCAGTGCAAACCCCGCCCACTTTGAGTACTTCACTACACTTCTTCTACGACCTCTACACACTTTTCTTCTACATTATAGAGCAGTTTTGAAAATAGCTTTTTTTTGATCATGACCTCTGCTATAGTGCCTATTATAGTGCAAACCCCACCCACTTTGGGTATTTCACCCACCCGTTTTCTATAACCTCAAACTGCTTTTCCCGCTTTCTGGAACGTTTTTGAACAGAATTATGAACGTCTTACGAGGTTGGCGAGTTTTGGACAAAACTTCTTCTTCGGACGGGACTCGAACCCGTACTTGTGCTATCCGGGCACCGTGCTCCTATCCCTTACACTACCGGCTCCCCGCCCTCGCCTTCTTGATGGCTTATATGCCAGCTCTAATCCATCGTTTCTTGGAGTTGATCCACAGCCTGCACTTTCAAAAGTTCACGAGCTTTGGTCCAAGAAAACTGGAGTTACTGATTTTCAGCGGAACACACATCGACACACTTCGTGCGTTGGGTTGATTCCCTCTTATTCCAACTTGACTGCACTCATAGTACGGTCATTTCATCACGCTCCATACATCCACCTCTCTGCCTCCGCTTGAATCCAGTCCAGCTACCTTATACTACTTACCCTCGGTGTCGTGAGTAAATGTGCCGCCTGCACTAGTTTCAAAATTTAACGACGCCCAAGGTCAAAATTATCAATTTTCGTGTATGTCTCGCTCCCTGTGCAGAGTAAAGTCGTGCCACCTCTACCAGCATTCCCATAGTGCCGCCTTTATTCCTAGCAAATTAGAGTCGCTCAGGTCCAGACTGCAAATTTACACGCGCGCCCCGTTCGGATTCGTCCTGGTCCACCCACCACTGGTGTTCTCATTCTGCCAATCCTGCCATCTGTACCCTCGCCCGGACCCGACCTGGTCTACCTGACACTAGTGTTCTCATCTGCCAATCGTGGGTGGAGGTTCTGTCATTCAGTATAAGTGTTCCCATCCTGCTGACAGCGCTCCTAACAAATTCGACGGTTCTACGTCAAGGGGATATGAGTTTCTGGTCGGGCACACACACTCACACACCTCAAACACACGGACATTAGCGCGTTATATTTTGTACCAGCAGAACATCGTGTGATCCATTGAACTGGCCAGGGGATCATCCAAATGACCGAACAATTCAAGTGGGATGAACGAAAAGAATGATATAGCATGAGGAGTGAAAATTCCCTTTTTGATGCACGTCATCATTGAACTTCATGCATTTACGTCTTCTTATGTAGCTTGAACTCATGCCTCCCAATCGTTGGCTGTTAAGCGCCGTTGGTGTTCTTCGGTGAAGTTCTGAATGATCTCTGAGGACGATTGTTTATACTTGTTACGGTTTTTATACAGTTGTCGTACGGCCTTTCAGCTTCCTCATAGCTTCGTCGATTCTGATCCAGAGCAATAAGCTGTGGACACAGCCTCCCTCTTGAGTCATTTGCCTACATTTGCCAAATCCCTTCTCTTTGAAATGCCTAAATTCGGATTATCCAGTGGATGCTAAAGGCAATATTTGCACAGTGAGAAGAACATTTACTGCTTTTTCTAATTGTACGCTTTACATGATGAATATCCTAGCTTACCCGCTATCTAAATGCCTAAAATCTTAGGCTGCACCGTTTTCCTATCCTCTTCCATATATAAAGAGCAGTAACTTTTTCCAGGGAGAAAATATCGAAGTTCCATCTATCACCTATCGTCTTCTGTCGTTTTTGTTATCTTTGCCAATACCTCAATCTTACAGGCAGTCCTCTTACGCTACCCTTGGACCGTATCTCCGGAGAACTCTCCTTTTGGCTATGTATGATATACCAGTTGGGCTACGCACGCCAATGCGTGCACCACATGCACACACTTACGCCCACCATTAAAAATGTCAATCGGCTGTTCTTCATCTTGAAAATTATGAACCATTAAAGGTGTAACTGATAGGCAACCAAAGATTGAAAAGTATTCACTAATGTTCTCAAGTGTTAATAACACCATTATCAGATGTCGTTATCACTGGACCTTCTTTCTTCCTGTACATCATTAGTTGAGAACCCCAAATTAATGGCGGTCGGATGAGCTTTGTTGTAAATGATATCAAAACATAAAGTAACCTTGATCTTCCACCGAGTTACAAACCTTGCTGGGTAGCGGTCGAAATCTATATAATACCCGTTATCATAAATAAATCGTAAATACCACAGGAGTTAAGTTCAGTTGGTAAGTGCTCTTATCAGTCGTTATCAGCTGTTATCAGTTTCTATCACCGGTCGTCTGCGATGCCTAAATTCCTATTGAAACCTATTAAAATTCCAAGATTTCATTATTGACAGAAAGTGCGTTACAGATTTAGTGGCTCTCGCCTTCTATGGTTTCTTATCAGTCCCTATCACTTGCTATTATTTCCTGCCACTAGTCACTAACGGTCCCTTCACGTCCTACACCACCTGCCGAAGCGCCAAGGCTTCACCGCTTATACGAAGGGAGTTATGGATCCTGTGGCTTTTGCCTTTTAAGGCTTCTTATCAGTTTCTATCAATTGTTATCACTTCCAGTTATCTACCATCAGTGTTCCCATCCGGTCTCCTATCTCCCTTTCAGATTTGAATGCTCTAGCTACAATGGGACCGGAGTTATGAATTTCCGGTCGGACAAACACACACACTTACTCACACACTTACACACACACACAAACACACCAACAGACACACTTAGCCGATAGTAGGATAACTTATCAGCACTCACACGTACAAGGTAGTGATCGATCAGCCGATATTAGCATTGAACCGTTAAGCTGAAAGCTTTACTTTATATAACACACACCAAGTTTCTGCTTTATAAATGAGTGATGTTTCGACTTGATGCTTTATTAATTGCTGTTGATTCGCCCGCAGTATAACCCGCCAACTTTGCATGATTTTCGCATCGCGTACTGCGGCGAAATAACGGTGAAATAGTTAAAAAACATCAAAGCAGAGTTGTGAACTTCCGGACTTAGCCCCGCCCACTTTGCTATGAGCCCGCCTACTTGACAAATGTGACCAGATTTCTTAAATTTCCAACGAGTTTTCTTTTTTTGCGCTCCGGAACGTTTTTGAAGGCAGTTGTGAGGTGTCGTACTCAGCCTCGCCCACCTTAGTGCGAATTTCGCGCATCGAGAGTTTGCAAAAACTTCTTCTATGACCTCTGAGCACTTTTTCAAGCGTTCCGGACAGATTCTGAAAAGAATTATACTTATTTTCAACGAGTATTTTTATTTGCAATGCAATGCGCCGCCCCCAATGCGTGTGATTCATTTTTTGTTGACCCCTCCATCAGCTTGGCTCTTTTTTCGATGGCGTCTGGACTGCCATTGGACCATATTAGAGAGCTTTACCCATGGCACTGCCCAAATCAGGCGCATCGCCCTTCCCCTGGAGGCGGAGCTCCACCAGGCTCACATGTGCTCTGTTGCTCTCACATATGCTCAACCCATTCAAAAATTGATCCACCTCCTCAAGTATCTGTTCATCTAATACCACATTACGTGACAGACAGACAGACAGACAGACAGACAGACAGACAGACAGATATACGGACAGACAGACAGACGCGAGCGCGTTATATATGTTGTTTTTTTTCCTTTTGTCCTGTTTTTTTCCCTTCGTTGAGCTTCTTTTTTTTTGTTCTTGATCTGATAGTCCGTCGCCACCATTGCTGAGTCTGCCATATCTATGTTTCCAATTTGGTCATTGTCCGACCCAACAGTTCACATCTCGCCGTTCAGCCAGTAGCATACAAGTCGGTTCCACGAGGGAAGTTGGCGTGTGCCGAAGTTCCGACTTGGTCCCATGACTCCTTACGGAATGAGGGCACCTTGGCCAACTGGTGCGGTTACTGGCTATGAGGGCATCTTTGTTGAACACACTTCCATTGCAGCTCTGGAGATCGGTATTTTTGTCCTCTCTCTTCCTAATCTTACTTGTTTACTGTGGCGACGGGTAGTTTATTTGCTACTATGCAGTTGTGGCGCACTCAGTTGAGTGTATAAATAAATAAATAAATAAATAAATAAATATATATATATATATATATATATATAGTAAGGATTACATTACGAACACCACACGGAGTCCTCTCCCTCTAGGCAATAGAGCAAGTAAATCTTCAACATATCTTTCAGAGGATCTTACTAAGAATGAATCTACATTATTGTAGTAACCAGTCGGTCTCCCAGCTGACGCCGGGATGTCCTTCTTGATGCAAAGGTACTTCGTGATTTTTCACTGAATCGCAAACTTGGCCGGGTAGGGCTTATGAATTTACACTCAGACATTTATTTTGCAGATACCCCGTCCCTCGGGGGTGGGGTCCGGCCCTACTACTCACCATAAAGTTCCCTTACCGCCGCCTGCCACCTACCAAGTTTGAACCAAGAGCCAAACTGAAAATTTTGACGCAATCTCGCCTTTTATGAGCGGAGTCCGGCTCTCCCACCTGCGATAAGTGTTCCCATCCTGCCGCTTGTACTACTGCCAAATTGGAACGCCCTAGGGTCAAATTGATAATTTTGGCGCAAAACCCCGCCCTTTGTGGGCGGAGTTTACCGGCCATTGTCCAATCAAAGTGACAGCAAATACAAAGATGCACTGACCGTAACTTTCAATGCAGACCACCATCGTTGGGTATGGCATGACATTCCGTTCTGTTTCATCACTTGACATATATAACTCCGCTTATGACTGCAAAATATGATGCTGGTCACATTAAATTACTTATGGATACAAAGAAAGTTATATACCACGATCGATCTTCTCTTAATCTTGGCATGACTTTTGACTCTTCTGTATGTTTACTGCAGGCTTTCCAAGATTTACAACCTCATGAGGCTAACGTTTCGGCTATCTCGCCTTCGTCAGAGCCTGAAAGTCGAACAACCATTGGAATTGATCCTATAATAAGGCAAGATAAACCCGGACAACTCTCTAGACTAATAGACCTCCTGGACTCGGTATACAAGAGGTTCTTTCATTATACTTTCAGGCTCTAACGAAGGCGAGATATTAGCCTCATAAGGTTGTAAATCTTGGAAAGGCTGCAATAAACATACAGAAGAGACACAGAAAGTTAATGCACGCAATTTCTTGAGCACTCGGAAAGTTCACTAATGTCATGAACCTTGACCCTCGACCTTATGGTGAATAAACTCGCTCTTTTTGTTTCCGAAGTCCTTGCAGGTATTCAACGACTGCTCCATCTTTATCGAATCGTTCGACCACAAGGCCCGGCATGAGAGCATGTTCACTAATCCTGAAAGATAGCTGATAACAAAAGATAAAGTTTTTTGGCTCGATGATCCCCTCTGAGAGAAACGCCCTCGCATTCGACCTCCTTTCAGAATTGTTGTGGCTCATTGAATGCGTATGTGAATTTTAAAATGAACTGCGGTGGCCAGCCGATGTACAAGTTAGTGCCGTTACCCCCCCCCCCCCCTCAGGAGACTGATACGATGAGAATTAAACCAGAAAAATGAAGAAGAGGGGACGTTCGATGAGGAGCCATTGTGTACGTGTGGGTCCTGGTGCAAATAACTGACTACGGTGAGCAAAAATTCATTTACATATACGCATAAGTAAAAAAAAACTAATAACAGCAAAAATAGCACAGCCTCTTGGGGTAGGAAATGAAATAGGGGATCGTGGCAGCAAAAAGAATAACAAAGGAAAAAAGAATAGGAAAAAACATGATCTCATAACTCGGCGATCAGCTGATTGTGATGGTCCTAGAACAAATAATTGCAATCTGTATCACATCGACACTCGTCTGACGTGACATCGATCGAGGGGCGGAAAGGCAGCGCGAGCCGGGTATAGGGCTTCACTATGCACTAAACGTCGAGTTTTCGGGCGCGAGAGGGTTTTTTCTATTACCATTGGGGGCCACTGAGTATTCCTGAAGGAAGAACTCAGTAGCGTTTTATCGTGAACCGTGCCTTCAAATCCGTGACCGCCTAATGCAAAACTTTTCCTGTATAAAAAAGGCGCCTAGTATACCCCCAATTTGATGCATTTTTATAATTGCTGCTCTCGCGGACTAAATTCAATAGCGTTTTATGGGTATCGTTCTTTCTTGATGTGCGTTTTTATTGACTTTCACTGCTGTTTAAATATGAAACTGGTTTCATTTTCTTGCTTGTTACTGAAGCGCACCTTTGTGTGTATTTTGAATAAATAAATAAATTAATTAATATTTCCAGCAGTTCCGATTCTGACGATGATGAACTTTCGAAACATGGAAAACAGAATTGGAAAATGAGTCATACGGATAATGGACAAAATTTCTGGCATTAATCAATACCTGGGTCCACCCAGCATTAGCTTTCTCTTAGAATCATGACGGTGGTAAGCCGATGAACAGTGTGTCTCAAAAAAGGGCAAATTACAGGAGCAAAGTTAAAGCACTTCTGTGGCAGAAATGATTTATTGGTTTCACTTCATCAATTACGGATTACTTGTACAAGTAGGTTTCTTGCAATCTGCATAGTTACCCAGGTGTGACTTCTAAAATCTCTAATATGATGCAGGTTGATTCAATGCCACTTGCAATCATTCGCATGCTAGAGGTGGAAGGCCAGAGAAAAATTTCTTGCGCCTCCAATCATGACCGGACTGAAGGCTACTAAACAATACAGAGAAGCAGAAGCAATCGAAGGCAAACCCGGAAGGGATAGAAAAGCTAGTGTTTTCAAAAATAAGACTATCGAAATAGTCTGCTTGTCTATCTCCGCCTCCATCGTACCATTCTCCAACTTCTCGTTCATTTATCGACATAATCTGGATAACACAAAATTATCGTGAACTGTGCCTTTAACCGTTCACGAAGCGATGGAAGGGTTGCTAGGCCTAGCCGGAACCGATTCGGGATTTGAACCTGTTACCATGCGTGTGTGATAGTGCTAGGATTAACAATGAAATTCAGAGCGAGAACGAGGTCAACGTGACGCTGTTTCAGGGTTTTCATAAGACCTTGCGGAGAGGAACATGAATGCTCGGGCCCTCAATGAGAGGGTTAGGTCTCAAAAATATCTAAAATCACTTGCCATGAAATTATGTAGTTCTTATTAAGTGTAGCTCACAAACCTCGTGTGTTCAGCATTCCTATAATCTAGTATGAGAGAAGCATAGTAGATCGCACCCAAGTAGCATATCAGGCTCCAAAACCCAGGTCGATCGAGTACTTGTTGAAGAAGATAATGACGTTGCCCAGACGACGTTACTAATGCTCTCATCTACAACTCAGCAACTCACAAAACTCTGGAACTATGTATTACATGAAATCATATACATATGTAAAACAGCGATAATCGCCGTGTACTACTAGGGTGTGACTCCAATGGGTACTTTCAGAGTTCAACGGGTGCGTTGTTTTACCGACCGACCAAACGGCGTTGTTGGACACGTATCCACTACACTGTACCTATGGATACCGCTCACGCGGCCCTGAACGCAATTTATTGGGTGTCCGAAAATTTTTGAGAAATTCAGCAGGCTTGTTCAACACGAAATAATTGCAGTAACAAGCTTAGATCAGGGATCAAAATAGTGGCCCTGCTTAGCCACAACGTCTCTCCATCAACTGGACAAGGCAATGATGCCATTCCACCATATGTATAGAGGCGTGACGCAATTCATTCATCTACCACCAACTTGACTTCTTGACGGTTGATGAAATTTTTTTCATTTAGAGCAGGTCTGCGGGCTTCTGAAAGTATGGCAGCTATATGGTTTGAGGTCAGGTGAATATGTGGTTAGTGGGGTAGTCAGGTTATACCGAGCTTTTCCAACCCACCCATCAACGTCCTCGCACGGGGGATCGAGACGGGGGGGGGGGGGGGCTGTGGGGCTGGGGGCTCGACATGTCATCTCTCTCCATCGGTGACAGAATATTCCTACGTTTACCGCAGTACACTCTGGTAGGATCTCCCAGTGAATACCCGTATGAGCGGGGAATAATGAGCTCATGTTTTTCTTGGCGTCAACGCCTCGCTTTATAGCGGGCTGTGGCCTTAGGTCCAAGAGTAGGCATGGCGATTTCCTGTGTGGATTTTTATGGGACATCTACCTTTTTATCCTGAGCAATGATGAAGTCGGTTGGTGTCGTGAGCTTCGAGGAGCTTCTGACACACACTGACTCGCACTCGAGCTCCTGCTCAGCCAGGGAGTGTAGAGATTGTCTCTTCCAATTCCTGAGGCTTTAAGTATTGCTCGAAAAAAAAACTCACAACTCTGAAAATCGGAAAAAGGCGGAAATCGCCTACCGCCTACCCACGGACCTAAGGCCACAGCCCGCTGTAAAGCGAGGCGTTCAAGCCAAAAAAGACATGAGCTCATTCTTTCCCACTCAAACGGGTGTTTCACTGAGAGATCCTACCAAAGTGTACTGCAGTAAACGTAGGAGTATTCTGTTACCGATGGAGAGAGATGGCATTTCGAGCCCCATTTCACACCTACTTCAAGGAAATTTTCGATTGTGATGGATAATGTTCGACTATGCCGTGCGAGAACGCTGATGGGTGGGTTGGAAAAACTCGGTATAACCTGACTACCCCACTGACCATCTATTCACCTAACCTCAAACCATATTACTGCCATACATTAAGAAGCCCACAGACCTGCTCTAAATGGGAAAAAATTCATCAACCGTCAAGAAGTCAAGTAGGCGGTGGATGAATGCATTGCGTCACACCTCTGCTAATATGGAGGAATGACATCACTGCCTTGTCCGATTGATGGAGAGACGTTGTGGCTAAGGAGGGCCACTATTTTGATCCCTGATCTAACTTGTTACTGCAATTATTTCGTGCTGAAAAACCAGCTGAATTTTCTCAAAACTTTTCGGACACCCAACAAATTGCGTTTAGGGCCGCGTGAGTCCCATAAGGACCCCCACCACCACTCCCTAGGCTTCACCTGGGATGTTTTTCTCTGCGCTCTAGCCTTTTGCTGTCAGGGACGCAGAGAAGTTCAAGCAGCCACGTAACCAGCAAGGGAAATTCCCTCCATCCGCTGATGCATGCTACACGCAGATTGTTTCGCTATCTGATTATCGCAGCGAGAGAAAATATGGTTGATAAAAGTCCCGCAATCGTGTTCAAAGTTTTCGCACAAAGCAACCTAGAACTAAAGAGACGAGGTACGAGACGATCTTCCAGCTAGCAAGGTCCGGAGACTAGAAAAAAAAAAGCCGTAGAGGTAAGTGTTAACTAATTAGCAAATAAGGTATAATGAAAAAGCGACTTTTTGGCTACCAATCACACAATAATTTTGTACATTTTAGTAGCCTATCAATAGACAACTCTTCACGACAATGACCAGAACACAATATTTGAACGAAAACATACACAAATCATTGATTGAAATAATGAGGACCCGTTCATACCTAGAAGAAATTGGTAGTCATGACATCAACCCAACTTACATTCTTAATCAGCGACATATTTGTTGGTATATGTTAGTACGCTATAAAGAATCACTCTTTAAATGTCGTCAGAATTCTCGTGCGCAATAAAAGTACGTCATATGGCTTATTTTAATACAATTTTCGAAGAAAACATTACGAAAAAGAAAGTGGTGTAAGTAAAAAAGTTATTGATTTACAGAACAACGTCAAAGGCATATTTTCCATCATAAACAAATGCTCAAATAATGAAGCGGTGCAGAAATGCCCACATTATTTAGCGCAACCACCGGCACCTAGCAAGCGCCAAATGAGATTATTTGAAGCCATAAAAAGATTCCACCTTTACAAGTTGATTTCGTCAGCATTTTGCCGTATCAATAACAGAATATTGCAAGTCTTGGTTAGACAGAATATTCACACGCTGGCTTGCTCATGTACGGCTCGACCAACGGATTTAGCCACCGCACCGAACACGGCCCTCCGAATACTGACTGCATGTTCTTCTTCCACGAGATCGCTTTCTGTCGATCTTCACGACCACTAAACGGCAAATATCAAAGAAGAAACATCATCAAATTTGAACAGTGCCACACTTGCAACCCATACAGAGGCAATTTTTCCAAACGTGATCATATAGCATACATTTATAGGATTTAAATGCATGCGATCAAGCCGCAATAAATACAAAGCCACTCAAAATAATGGATGTCTCATTATCAAGTGCATACGATGCATAGCTAGGTTGGTCATCGGCTGGTCATGTTTATATACACCAAAAAGCAACTCGAATCATTCGTTCAAGGTCCCTGCTGCTCCAAATGATCCAGCCTATTTTTACCCGAAGACTCAAGAAGCCAATGGCGGATATTTCTTAGGCTGCTCAGATATAATGCGCGCCGATTCACCGCATATGTATGCTCTTTTTGAAGAGCTTTCCCGGGTGGGGGGGGGGGGGGGGTTCCACACACGAACTAACCAAGGAGGGTAGTCTACTTATCTTGGAACTTCGAATGGAGACCCAGATGAATCGATAAAGTTTTGAATGCTGTTAACGAAAATGGAATTTAAAACTGCAAAATGGTTCTCCTTAACACGTTGACGACAATGTCGGTCAATGTTGACCGACAGTCAGTCTGTCTCGTGGGACGATGTCGGTCAATGGTGACCGACAGTACTGTAAGTCAGCCAAATGAAGAAATTCTCAGGTTTTTTTGTTTCATATTTTACATTTACTTATTTACTCACTAATTTTAGCGGCGACCCATGATCCATCTAAATCTAAGGTTTTTATGGAAAAATTAAGTAGCGACTCAGGAGTCATACATCGAATCAGATAACGATTAAAATTTGAACTCATTCCAATTGGCGAATAGCCTCTAGTCTTGTTCCCGCCAAACGTTTAAATAGTGAATTCTAAGAATGTTCACTATTCAAAGCTCCCTACACCGAAATGGTCTAGAAAGCCCATGATTTTGGAGAATTCACCCAAATCTTGACAGAATACAAGTTTTTCTTCTGATTCCAGGAGCTTTTACTTGTTCTACACAAATAGAATCTTATTACTCATGAATACAGCAAATTCAATAGGTGTCTGTCCCGTGGGACGAGGTCCGCCAATGGTAACCGACGATTAGTCAGCGCCTTCAAACGGTCTCGTCCCGTGGGCACGCAAACGAAAAACGCTCTCGTCGTCAACGTGTTAAAAAGTTATGGGGGCCCGAATTTTGCTCAAAAGTAGTATCAATTGGATATACGAACTCGTCGCTTTGATATCAAGTGCCCACGTGGCCTCGCGGTAGTGGTCTCGCTTTATGGGCCTAAGATGAGGGTTTGCTCCCCGCCATTGTCCGCATTTTTGCAAAGTGTTTTTTCATTTCATCAAGGGCTCCCTAAACGTTTTCTGACATGTTTTTCAGTGAACACCTCATTTTTGCTTTTGTTTTCTCTCGTCGCCCCTAATCAAGGAAAGTGGTTCTGTTTTCAAATTCAAAGGAAATTCAACAGAAAGTTACCAGAGGTGTGTAAGATGCCTGCAAGAAACTCAACATTGATGGAAAAACTTTGAAAAATGCGTAAAGCACACATGTTATTCACAAACTGCGCACTTTATGCAAGCTGAATCTCTATACCCGGTGACAAAACAGTCAATCGTCTCAAGACTGACGGGATGCAACAGAATTGATCAGAGTTTCGAATTCCTTGGTTTTTAAAATAAAAAAGAGTCATACTATTAACGTGCAAAGTCCACTTTCCTTGAATAGGGGCGACGAGAGAAAATAAAAGCAGAAATAAGGTGTTCACTAAAAAATGTCAGAGAACGTTTAGAGAGCCCTTGATGAAATGAAAAAACACTTTGCAAAAATGCGGACGATGGCGGGGAGCAAACCCTCATCTTACGCCCATAAAGCGAGACCACTACCACGTGGGCACTTGATATCAAAGCGACGAGTTCGTATATCCAACTGATACTACTTACGAGCAAAATTCTGGCCCCCATAACTTTTTGAGGAGAACCATTTCGCAGTTTTAATTTCCGTTTTCGTAAACAACATTCAAAACTCTATCGATTCATCTGGGTCTCAATTCAAAGTTCTAAGATAAGTAGACTACCCCTCCCTGGTAAGTGTCGCGCTTGCCGCACCCAATCACGCGCAGGGAAGGAGGAGATTTTTTACGGGAACCGCTACGAAACCATTGCAATGAAACGTCGCGTAAGATACTGACACCAAGCTTTTTCACATACAATTAAGAATTAAAAGCACTAAAATCATACCGTTTCAGAGTTTCAATGGCCGTTTCATCACTGCATATGGCCGATAGTTGTGTGCCAAACATGACTGACGTAAAAATTGCGAACAAAATGGCTTCAAACATCAAGAAAATCTATAAAGGAAAAATTTTGGACGAACAATCTCAGCGATCTGGAGAAAAATTAGGGTTTGCTTAGATAAATGATACAAACTCCTTTCTAATACCCGAACCTCGAGATTAAAGGCACAGTTCACAGTAATTTCGAGGTACCATTTTTGAAGGCACAGTTCACGATCATTTTGGGTAACCCAGATTATGAAAAATGGAAGATAAGATGGAAAATAGTGCGATGGAGGCGACGGAACTGCATGGATCGGTGTTTCCGGAGTGAAAAAAAGCTTGGAAAAATCGTTAAAGAGGGGGTCAAACGAGAATGGGACCAGAAGAATGAAGAAGGGGCGTTTGGACGAGCTATTCACAGTGCACCATTGCGCACGTGTGGGTCCTGGTGCAAACAACTGACTACGGTAAGCAAAAATTCATTCCCTTATAAGCATAAAAAAACAAAAAACCCTAGTTACAGCGAAAATGGGTCACCTTTTTCAGCCTCTTGATGTAGGAAATGAAATAAGGGATCGCGGCAGCAAAAAGAATAATAAAGGAAAAAAGAATGGGAGAAAAACATCGCCCCATCACTCGGCGATCAGCTGATTGTGTGTGGGGCTGTGGTGTGGTTAGTTAACAAGCTCAGACGTTGTTTGGCTTTGATGCAGTTCGCATGGTTTCACGCTAACGTTACAGCTCTAGAGTCTTTCAAGAAGAACACCACTCGGTGACATATGACTCCGCTTTCTAGTCAACGAGCAGCTCATACTCTTAGTCGCTAATGTCGATTACGGAATCTCCCCATTAACTCGCAAGAGGGTAAAGAATCCGGTTTTGAAGTCCGTTCCCTAGGCTTCACGGCTCCCAGTTCACGAATTAAAAAATAGGATCTAGCGCGGATGAGATGACAGTGCCTAAAGCCAGCTATCGTCCAAGCGACTCCAAAAAACACGCGGACCAAAAGACTTCTGAAACGGCCCTTAGCATGGATGGCGGGGAAACTGATAAGCTCGAGCAGCCTTTCATTCTACTAATTCCATTCCGTTCGGTGAATTTCGATGCGAAGCTCTCAGGCTCCACTCCTGGGGCCAACCTTCGAAGAAGGGTCGAAATCGCTGACGATAGAAAGAAAGCAAAAAGATCTACGCGGAGAAAGTATGGGTCCTCGCGTAGATCTTTTTGCAGTTCCACACAAAATGCATGTAGCTCCTTTTCTCCGTAGCTTCATATAGCTCTTAGGTGACCAAGATTCTATTCTATTCTAACTACGGGCCTGTCAGTATATCATAAATTTTTTGCCGAGTATTTGAGAAAATTTTAAGCAGGCCTCTTGTAGGACATCTGGAGCAGAATAATATTTTACCCGATAGCCAACATGGATTTCGAAAAGGCCGTTCTACGGTAATCCAGATGCTCGAAGCCATAAATGATTGGACGCTGTACTTGGATAATAATGAAGGAGTAGATGCAATATATTTCGATTTTTCTAAGGCTTTTGATAGGGTATCTCATGCGAAATTACTCATGAAGCTCACGCACATAGGTGTGCACAGAAGAATAGTAAGCTGGCTGGGCGAGTTCCTTGAAGGACGCTCATTTCAAGTCCGCATTAACGATAGCTTTTTTTCGATAAGAGCGGCTCCTTGCGGGGTTCCTCAAGGGTCGGTCTTATCACCCATTTTGTTCAGCATTTACACGTATGAGGTTCCTCAACTGGTCGAGAATTTAGACGTAGTCTGTAAAGTATTCGCGGAATATCAAAATATATAAAGCAGTTTCTTCTCTTCATGACGCCAACGCAATTCAAAAGGCAATTGATGCTGTGAGTGATTGGTCAGAAAAATGGGAACTTCCACTGGCACATGAAAAGACTTATGTTTTACATCTTGAG
The DNA here is from genome assembly GCA_000469685.2 of Haemonchus contortus. Taxonomy (NCBI): domain Eukaryota; kingdom Metazoa; phylum Nematoda; class Chromadorea; order Rhabditida; family Trichostrongylidae; genus Haemonchus; species Haemonchus contortus. The sequence continues at coordinate 1,041,212 of LS997562.1, read as the reverse complement.
CCGAGACTTGCATCGTTCCCATACCACCTTAGTCATTCTGTTATTAGTGAAGTTCGAGAGGTCAGAGACTTAGGATTCGTCATTGATGACAAATTGACATTTGATTCGCATTGCTCCATTATAGTGAGTAAAGCGGAGAAACGACTCTTCCGATTTCTAAAATGAGTCTTAACTAAGGACCCTCGTGTTTTACTCAAAGGGTATAAAACTTATATTCGCCCAATTCTAGAATACGGAACGACGGTTTTCTCTGTGCATTCAAAAAAGAACATCAGGAAGAACGTATCTGTACAAAATAGTTTTACGAGGAAAATCTTCGTACGTGCACTTGGATTCACTTCCAATTCAATCCCGAGAGGTGTGGTTAGAAATAAAATATTGGGATTGGACTCACTATTACTGAGACGAAAAATGATGGATCTTATTACTATGTTTAAAATCTTCTTAGGAAGGTTAAATGTGCAACATCACTAACTCTTCCAAATACGGTGTTGCAGTACTAGAGGAGATAAATTTAAGTTATCAGTTCCCCGACCGCGAACCAGTATCGGGGCCAGGTTTTTCACTGCCAGGGCTTCAGCTGATTTTCTCAAAATCTCCAAGAAAGTGGCTTTGATCTTGCATCGTTATCTTAAATAAGTGGCAAATGTTAGAGCCTATGAATTAATCTGCTCTTCTTTTTGCTGTTTGTTGCTCTTACCATCTCAATCCCATTCTTTCTAATAGTCTTTCTAATAGACATAATAATTAGTTGTGTTCGTGTTACTGGAGATGCTGTTGTTTGAGTGGTTGCTTAATTCTTTTACTTTCATGTGCGTGCACATGCAATAAAGTCGAAGATTGCCAGGGTGGGGGTTGAACCATGTCTTGTTATTCGCAAACGTCTGATGACAATGGTCAGATCCCAAGTTTTATTCAGAGGCAACAGCAACGTCAATCAGGCAAAACTTCAGTTTGGAACAGGTGCAATTCTCCTCCTGTTTCCAAACGACATAGTTCCAAAATATTGGCAGTTTCTTCCGAGCGATCCTACCCAGCGGTGGGGGCTCCCCTCAAGTACAAGGGGATGAGGATTACCTACATGTCGACATATGAGCACCGACGAGTAGCTTTCCAGGCTCTAACCTCGGGATGGTAGACGCCTGGTAGCAGTCAGGCTATCCACAGTAGACAAGGAGTTTACTTGTTGAAGGGAACCCCGAAGCTTGCCCCACTTACTTCCCAATCACTCAAATGCAATCTTTTAGCTGGACCGAAGACAGGATACCAACCAAGCACGTTTACACTCCAAAGACGCATACATTTATACGCTTGCGAAACAGTAAAATATAAATCGACCCAACACTGCAGAAGTAGAGAGTCTCATCCTATCTGCATCTTTGGACAAGTAAAGGTGGCTCATGGTCTACGATTTACATGTCTCTTGTCTAGGGCCGCGAGCCTAACCACCAACCGGCCTCAGATCTTTTTTCAGTAAGATAAAACCCTCTGTGAAGGATATCACCCAAGAAGAAAGAAAAGTGCAACACAATCTCAGAAGTCTATGCAGGAAAAAGGAAGATGCACCAAAATACGAACTTATGTACTTACCAGCATGAGCGTTGTACCTGGCGGACCGAGGTTACTGCAGCTATGCCACTCCTTACCGACGCAAAGTACAAACTGCCATATTCCCCAATAAAGTGCATGAAAAGACAATAGTGCTATGTACATCTGAAAGAAAATTATATAGATCACAAAACAAGCAGTCAAGCAACAGGATAATTTGATTTTTCACAAGCTAGTGGTTCGTAACCTTAATCTTGACATGAAGCTATCAATCCTGATTCCTTATTCTATCCATTTACAATAACGGAACCGAAAATGCTTCATATTGTCGAATCTGTTGAGCTTTTGAATGGTACGAGCGCATTCGTTACGTTCGCACACAAGCTAATGTATTTTTACGCAGATATGTGTATTTTTATCCACATATATGTGTAAAAGCGCAGATACTATTATTGCGCCCAACTTTTTCATAACTTCTTCTCTACTTTTTGATAGTCTAGTCTACCAAGGCGTTGTTGTTAGCGCTTTGCGATAATTTCGACTTTCAAAATAGCACTTCCAGAATAACTCGACACCAAAAAACTTGTCTGTTTTGTTCCCGAACTTTATTCTGATGCTTCCACACTTGAACGAGAGGAACACAAAGAATTAGGCAAGGCAGAATCTAATAATCATGCCTTCTCTTAAATTCTATGGGCCATTGCATTCGCTCCAACAACGTATGGACAGGCACGATAAAAGAAGGAAAAAAGAGCTCTTGTCTAGAATATCTCGAAGAGCTCTTATCTAGAATAGTCTAGTTTTCAAAAATCAAATGCTATACTAAAACTAAGCCATGCAACACCATGTATTTGTGGTATGCACATGCTCTTTGAAATTTCTAGAGTGTTGTCCGATCAGCTCATTAGCGCAATCTCTAAAAACAAGACCACAATTATAAAAGCTTTAAGGAAACCGGTGAACAGGCAAACTTGTTTGATGTTTTGAAAAGTATTAAAGCTCACCGTGAACAGAACAAAATATTTCTGATTTGCTTCGCCCACGCAATTATTCACCCATGGACAATGATGATCCATACGACGAATACAACGATCGCAAACCGAGCAATGATGCGCACGATCCGGTTTGATACTACAGCACTTCTGACACTTATAAATCACCTGAAATTTTTTCAGGAATTATTTATTTATTTATTAATGAATCATGAAGAAAAATTCGCCAAAGTAGGATAAGAGCATTGAGCGTGCACGAGGGCAGCCTTGCGTTAGACGGAGCCCACGCGCTTAGATCAGTGTCGTGCCATTCGGAAGACTTATACGTCGGCCTGGCGTGGCGCAACCTCGGTCCCGCCAGGAAGGCACAGTATGCAGCAGAGAGCGGGTCTGCCACGTGGCTATGCTTAGCCACGGACTCTAGCTGCTCTTTCTATCATGCGACGATTGCATTATCCAGTCTCGTCACCGTCGTGTTCGCAGTGCCAGAACAAGGGTGGGAGGATTTGGATGGTCCTGGATTGAGAATTAGCAGGATTGTACCCTGTCCGTAGGTTTAGAGTGGTTTTCATGTTTATTTGATTTTTCCATACTCTTTCTCACAGTTTTGTTCGTATCGTAGTATTCACATTTATTCGCATTTAATCTCCCATTTATTTCCTTCATACGTAGTTCCTTATAAAATAGCATAATCCATGATGAGTGCTCTTAGTATTGAAGTGTGGTAACATCCGCATATAGCAGACATCCTGTTGCGCACAGGGATGGGTTCACTGGCCCAGGTAGGACCACGCGCCCAGCGCCTCGAGAGAACTCGGCGCTGGACGAGCAACCCATCGTAGTGCGGAGGCAGTACCAGCCCAGTACCACTACTAAGAGGACGCAAGGGGGACTGGGCGTCCGTGTGGCAGCTGGACTCGTGCGTAGCGAACGGGCAGAAGACCCCGGTCACCTAGCTCACCCCGCTTGGGTCGTCTTGCCGAGCAACCACCGATGCGGAATGGCCTCGGTGGGACGGCCCCGACGGCGCGGCAATCAGCATACTCAGGTAGCTCTGCACCAACCCCACCATCTATGAACAATCGCTCGCCATAGCCTCTTGTAAGGGCAAAAACGAGAAGAAAAGAAAGATATGATAATTAATAAACGGGAAATCAAATGGAGGGCATACATCATATTATACCTTGAACTCTTCTGCAGCCTGAAGCCTTTCTATGTGTTCCTCGGTAGCGTTGCCCTTGGGCACTGAGCCGGGATCAGTCAGCATCGTCTAAACTTGTCTCGGTGGCCAGTAAAATGAATGTGAATTTTCCTACTTATTGAAATACCTTCACATGACTGATAAGAGCCAAAGCTGTCAGGGATTCAAACAACACAAAGTTGACGCCAGTATGAAGCCAGTGTTCATCATAGGAGTGAATCAATACGAGAAACACCACGAATTGGCTGTATAAGATCAACAACCTAAAGTAGTATTAGTGTGTTCACCTTACAATGAATCAACACAATCCATTTGATCTTGAAACAGAATTCATACATCATGAGTCATGTATTCGTGAACATGGGTTTCTGAAACCTTCGTCTCCAGCACTATACGTCAGAGCACTATTATTAGCGAATGAAGATCAGAAGATTGGATTAGATTAGACACACTATTCATTCACAAGCACTATTACAATATAGTGATTAAATTCTCTGGCACACGTAATTCTGCTCGGCTCGCTGTCCTAGATGTGGGCAATTTCTTCGTTTGATTTATCTATCCACATTTTTATTGAATACGTAGCATCCAGAAAGTTGGTACCAAGCAAATGTTAATATAAGCTGAATGATTATACAGCTTTCGTTAACTCGCTATCTTACTAAAGGAATTTTAGCAGTACCCCACCAAACAACTATATAACTGATACAAAAGTTCTGATAGCAGATATCACACTTTACTCATCATTCTATTTCTTCTTTTACACTTTTTTCTCACGACAATGGTTTAACGAGATTTTGCCATAAGATAAGGTATACAAAATAACATAGCGTAACACAATTTTTCCTAACTCTTCCAATAACTAATCATGTTACATTCTTCTAATAATGGGCAAGAGCTGAAATGTCACTTTATTAACCTAAGTCGTATCTTTTGCTACGAGGAAGAGTGACTGCAGTAAATATGGAACCGCTACTTTGTTGAGAGAGTGTCCTATACGAGTGAAACCACGTAATGAATGAAGTACGAAATTCCGTAACTATACTGCGTCCGCTATTGATACGGTCACTCAGGAATTTCTCCAAAACTCACGTTCCAGGGCACTTCAGGAAAAGGCTTAACATGGAAATGTGTCCCATTCGGATCGTAACTTGCAAACCACCAACGAGTTCCTTCTCACTAGCATGAACAATTTTCACTTCGTTTTTTCGGAAAGTCACTTTGCGTGTGCTGCCAAATGATGCAACCACTTCATACTCTCCCATCACGTTCCATTTACACTTCGCATAATTGCTTCATTTGGTATTGCTTTCCGATTTAAGCTAATGGCTGAAGGAAGGTTGCCATTCGATTTCGAGAAAAGCCAAATTCACGAAGAAAGGATCAGGGACTGCCATGTCGTGGAATCGCTCGAGATTTGGGCCAAAGCCACGCAGTTGCCGACCATTTCTTCAGGAAGCCTACAGCGTATGGGACCAGAATGAGTAGGGAACGTTCTTCGCTACTTCTGGAAAAAAGACAAGCAACGAATTTTGAGAGGAGTCGAATGCGACTAAATCATATACGGATATCAAATCTTCTTTGAAACCCAGTGCCTCGAGGATTACTGTTTGGAACGTGATAAGTAAGCTAAGTTTATCGTTGATCGAGAAGTAAGGAGGGTATTCTCGGCCGAAAAGCATGGCGATATCTGGGTTTCTTTTGCCAGTAATTGCATCCAAAGCGATCGGAGTAGGGTGCCTTTTCATGGCTTGGCGTTTGCTCTTCCTTCTTTAGAGGTGTTTTTTCCTATGATAAAAGTTTACCTGTAATGGCAACCAATTCTAGTGGCATGATCTATGAAAATATAAGCTTCGGCTATCCGGACGTAATTTCTAGTGAAGTCTTTTCGTGAACGTCTTCATTTATGTTTTGCTCCAAATGAGCTCAACTCTCCTGTTTATCGATTCGTCATGCGCCATGCTTTTCTTCCTTTCTGGCGTCAGAATCGGCAGTAGAACCCCGTAATCATGCAGGGTAACGCCCCGATTCACGTCGGCCGAAGCACTCTGGTCTGGTTTGATCGGCACCAAATCGACCTTTTGCCCTGGCTAGCTGACAATCCTGACTCGAATCTAATGGGAAACGTATGGGGAAACATGGTAAGACTTATGAAAAGAACAAGCAGTTTCCTTGATAAATCTTCAGCAGCAAGTTCAGTAGGTATTAGTGAGCTAGAAAAAACAATCGCCGACGCTTGGGGCACCATGCACCTGGAGCTCATTAACAACCCTTACTTTGGCTTAGACAGTCGTATTTTTGTGATAATCCGAAGAATCGGGAGCTCAATTAGTCACCAATCACGCAACGATCCCTCTTTGTTTCATTTCGCTGCTGAATAGATTGATTTGGTTAATGGCTGTATCATTTGGCAACATAGACAACATATACATAGGTGATCATTTCCAAAAAAAATGCAGGGAAATTTTCCATGTTGTTGAGATGGAACTCAATGTCGATCTACAAGTTACAGTCCGAGTGGAGCACAATTGGCATATTGAGCCTTTTCTTGAAGTGCCCTGGAATATGAGTTTTGTTGAAAATGATGGGTGGCTGTATCCTTAGGGGACGCAGTGTACAACGCGTTTCATAAGTATAAGATCACCCTCGAATTTGGTATTTACAGGATAAGCAGCTGAGCACCTTACTTTCTGGCACCACCATTAGATTCACCACCATCTATAACCCCCATATACGTGCTTCGGTTTATTCAAGTTTTATATTAACTTTTATATGGGTTATTACCTATTGTTCCTCCGTTTCGTAAGTATAAGATCACCCCCGACAGCGCGAAGGTTTTGAAATCTAGTGCAGCAGAACTTGCACCACGAGGGATCTCTATAGAAGAGAACGTTCGCAAATATGTTTGGAAGCAATACGCACTTTGCCTCGCGGAGGTCATCTTTCTCTAAAAGAAAGAGCACAAAATCAAAATTTTCGTGACACAGGGCAATTAGGAGGAGAATCGTGAGATCCCTCAGCTCCGTTCAAAAGTATTTGAAGACTACAGAGCCCCACAAGGATGGGATGACCGCGCAAGCCCACCGCGAACGACGAGAGGAGAATGATAAAAACTAATTCGGACAAAACCTTGTCGTTGAACGAAGTTCGATCGGAGTTGGGTCTCTCGGTGTCCAAAACTACGAGTGGAGAGCCGTGAAAAAGAGCAGCAGCATTTCCAGGGCAGCAATGAAGATGGCACCAACCACCACAGGAAGGCACGATTGAATTTGCGAAGTTGAATTTGGGATGAGATTGGACGAAAGTCAGCTTGTATTACCGATTAGCCATACAGTCCGATATTCTCGTTCAGGTCGTATTTTTCGATGAAAAGAAAGTCAATTTGGAAGTCCTCGATGTTTATAGCTACTACTGGCAAGACTTACAAAAAGAGCCGATCAACTCTAGTCGCCGCACTTTTGGAGGAGGAAGCGTAATGGTAGGGGTGCCTTCTGCAAAAATGTCGGGCTGTCGCTTGCTTTCAAGGCCCCCAAAATGGACTGTAAGGCTTTCAGGAAGCCTTACATTGGCAACTGTTGCCATTTCTGAGCTGGCGACGTGGTCTCAACTACGTTTTTCAACAGGACAGTGCTGCGATCCACGTTCGTCATTTAACGAAAGACTGGTTCCTTTCTCAGAATTTCGAAGTTCTGGCATGGACAGCTTGCAGCCCCGATCTGAACACGATGGAGGATCTGGGGGCATCATAGTAAAAAAGATTTATGCGAACAACCGTCAGTCCCGGACGAGCCCAAGCAGGCAGTAATTGAATCTCAGAATGAAAACTCCGGCGGGGCCTTTCGAAACCTTGTTTCGAGTATGCCATGTAGGCTATTCAACATTGGGCTAGAACAAGGAAGACCCATTGGCTACTAAATGTTTTTTGTCGTTACTAATGATTTTTTTTCTGATAGTACTGCTTAAAACTTATCTGCTTGGCTTCTTATCATGTAAACACTAAATTTGAGGGTGAACTTATCCTTATGAAATGCGCTGTAGAAGTGGTTAATGAAATGTTCAGGGAGGAACTTTTCGAGGAAACAAGGAGAAAGATTTCATGTGAATAGCCACAGCTGCAATAAATTTAGTCATTCTTTTCGGCGCTCCTTATCAGCCCTTACCACTTGTCATTCACACACCCTTTGACCAAAAATTTCTCAAACTTAACATAAACAGCATATTTGAAAGTCAAGGTTCCACCAGTCATGCCACTTTTGATCGACCCTTGTCACTATCCATCAATGCCCCACCCTAATTATTTGAATCACTTCGAGTTTGAATGCTCCAGATCTAAACAGAAATCTATGAACTTTCTTCCTACATACATACTTATATCACATACGTACGCATAAACACATATTTAATACTCGTACTAAAATAATTGTGCGTAGCTGCACACATTGTATGCAGCCACGCACAATTATTTTGGTGCGAAACTCTCAATTCAGTTGATCTGACCAGAATATTATTTTACCTTGTGTAACAGTGCAAATTTCCCAGAGTAAATTCTCACCACGTTATAACGGCGCACACGATTCCACATGGATCGCCGACACACCATTTACGGCCACAACAGTGCGTCTTATCCGTCATATTGGCGCCCACCTCTCGTTAATGCCTCATCTTGCTCGGCGCTTCTCTTGTTGTGGCCTCTCTACCGAAAAACATTAGCCGCATCAGAAGGCTTTGAAACAATAAAAAAAACTTCGAAACGAGAGTCAGCGAATGATCAAAAACAAACACATTTCAATGGTTTCAGTACGTCATCAGTTATTACACCACGTTTCAAAAGTCACTAAATTTGCGTAACTAAATTTCTCAATGTTCGCATATATGAAGTACGATAAGTGAAAAGCAATATCAAGATGGTGTGATTACAGCTACAACGGATACCGTGCGTGTTCCATGTCCTTCGATAAAAGGACTCCCTCAGAGATAACTCTAAGCGGATGTATTCTAGTAGCTCATAAGTGGGCTCCATCGACAATGGATTACTACTATTTATATGTATATCGGTATCTAGTATGTGTAACGGCTTTTCTGTTTTTTTTTTCTAGCTCTGAAATGTTTTTCTATTATGATTAGCTGGTGGGGCAACTCGAGTGCATAATAAATATGTATAACAAAATTGTTGAAATAATAAACGTACGCTTGGATACCAATGCCTATGACATCATTAAAGAATACATTAAAAATAAGTGCAAACATTGCTACGCGGCATCCTACCTCGAGGTAAGCTGAACCTGCACCCAAATTACAAAGAGCTAGTGCTTCCAATCAAGTAACAAGTTCCGAGTACCCGAAATACTGCAATATGCAAAACATGAGTAGAAAGCGTTGCATACCAAGCAATCGAACCGTGCCCCAACTCACGAGACTACGAGACTACCCGTGATGATAAAATCATTGAGCATTGCGTCCAAATTTTTTATTTCTTCAAAATTTCAGGGTGGTACACAAAGTTCAAAACTATATGAAAGCTCAATCACATATCATTGATGATAAAATCATTGAGCATTGCGTCCACATTTTTTATTTCTTCAAAATTTCAGGGTGGTACACAAAGTTCAAAACTATATGAAAGCTCAATCACATATCACTTATCCATTGATGTGAAGGAATTGTAAGGAACACAGCACAGAAAGAGCTGTTGTTCAAACATGACAGCCCCTTTCTCACCATTGTCATCTCATGTCGTAGAAGGCAAAGAAATTGAAACCATATAGGGAAAAAAGAAATATAAGTTCCAATTATCCAATGTACCAATAAGAAAAGATTCACACAATTTATGTAGATTTTAGACCACACAATCTGGTAACAAAAGCAGTGATAACTAGCTCTCTTTCGAGTACAGAGCACCATTCCACGTCTCTAGTTTGCTATCAGGGATAGGCGGTAGGTGCAAATATGTGCCGTGCGAACGCACCACTCTTTGGATCCCGTCATTAAACACGAAAATTTTCCACCCCCTGTGAAATTAGTGACAGCGATGGGATTTCAAATTCTAGTTCCCTATAAGTATGAAGGCAATAGCTCCAGAAAAAATTGCCTGACGCCAATAACAGCAGTATCTGTTCCTGCTTCCGAGAAGTCCGCCTCCGAGAATATCCAAAGAGATTTACACGAGCTTTCAAAACAGTGGCAAAATTACATGCATAAATTAGCATAGTAATTGGTATTTTTCCCGGATCAGAAGAAAAGTGTGATTCTTTATATTTCCATCATCACATATAAAATGGATAGTACAGTAAGCAGGAAAATGTTAAAGAAAAAGAAAGATTTGATGAGAAGCTACAATTAGAGTTGTCGGAGATCCCTCCATGGACTATCAATCACACGACAAGATTTAAAAACAGATATGCAGATATCATTGCCATTTACTTGGAAGGTCTATTCAAAAAATCACGAGCTCAAAACTGAAACCCTTTCCATCTCCATGCTGTAAGGGCCACCCTTAAGCATAGCAGCATCTACTTAACAAAAGTATACGAGAGCATCAGGTATTAAGAAAAAATTCAAGGCACTTCTAGAATAACTACATAAATCGAAGAAAAAGACGCTATTTACTTCCACAACAGTAACAGTCTGCAAATGCGTACTAATAACAACTACAGTAACTCTACGCTTACTTTTATCAATTTCGTAGACCGTCTACAGTGATTTCATATAAGTAGTTTCGCTCCCCGAAAGCTTTTCCAACTTCTTTTAGAGTTTTTATTTTCTTGTAATCTATAATTTGATCGTTTGTCAATAGTATGTCTTCAAAATGTTTCAATTTAGATTACTTCGCACCTCCATCAACTAGTTGACTGTTGAGCTGTCTGAAACACTCAGCTGAACCAATATAGGTTCTATGAGAGAAAACTTCTAAAAACTTTGTTACATTCTGAAATATTAGGAAGGGTAAAGGAAACAATAGACAAAAAATGCCAAAAAACATGTGAACATAAAATGGGTACCGTAATAATGTCTAAATATCGAAGTATCAACGAATTGACAAAAAAATTGCCACATTATGGACAACGCTCACCTTTCCTGCAAACTACCTCAACTTCCAAACTATCGTCTGCAAGCCTTCCACACACATTAGCGAAAAGAGAATGTCCCTTCTTATACTTTCAAAGTACTGCAAGAGAATATGGAATGGGGTGGGGGGGGGGGGTGCTGTGATTATGTAGTCAAAAGCAACGCTTAACATAGAAGTTAATTTAATGATTGGCTCATAGAACTCGACTCTGTAAAAAAGTGAAAAAAGCTCATTCAATTGCTACTCACCATCTTTGTGAGCAAAGTTTCTTAAAAAAAGGCCCAGTGCTCTGTATATCTCAAGGAGAAGCAGACTGCAAGAATAGGTGGATGTTATCAATGAACATCTAAGGATATATCATTAGCAGTGACTACTACATTATTTGCGGTTGGATAAGTTTTGTAGCGAATAAAATAAAAGCAAATAGGAACCGTGATCCCTCACTGAGTCGCAAACCTTGCTGGGTAGTGGTCATAATAGATCATTGCGCTTATACAAACTTTTTGTCACCCTACTATAGCATCCCGCCTTATCTAGTGAAATATACAAAGAACAAAGATTATATACCCTCAGCACCAAACTAATTTCTCCGTCGGGGTTCCATTTCGTGAATGGGTCTTGCTTTTTTGGGCTACTTATCAGCTCTTATCATTTGTTATCAGATCGATCCCGTCACATCTCACATGTCACATGTCTTCCTACCACCTATCATCAGTATTCCTATCATGTTACCTGTATGCTTATCAAATTTGAACGTTCTAGGTTCACGGGAACAGGAGCTATGATTTCTCGCGCAAGCCCTGCCTCCTGTGGGCGGGGTCTGATTCTGTCATCTACAATGAGTGTTTCCATCCTGCCTCTTGTACTCTCATCATATTTGAACGCTCTAGGTCCACGGGGAAAGGAGTTATGATTTTACCACTCCAACATTTACTTCGCGCAAACCTCGCCCGTTGTGGGCGGAGTTCGGTCCCGCCGCCCCCACTTCGTGTTCCCACCGTCGCCTGTGCTCCTACCAAATTTGAACGTTCTAGGTCTACGAGGACAGGAGTAATGAATTTCCGTGCAAACGGACAGATGTACAGAGAGTCAGACTCGAGCGCTAGTAAGGATGTTTCTTTATTTGCATGTTTGTATCGAGTTTTGCCTTCAACTATAATACATGAGCATATATTGCACATTTGATATTATCATCATCAATGTCATTTCCATAAAATCGCATTTAAAATATTAATTAAAATACTTAATCAAGATGCCGACACACATGGTCATCATTGTGAAGCCCTGCTAGCCTCGTCAAAGAAAGCATAAGACCCTGACATTGACAACGAATGGCCTCAAAATGTTTTTTGCTGGTCTTTCCCAATATTCAGCATACGTGGAATTCGAAGTTACGCTTAGTTACGTTCTGTTAGTTATGCTTACCTTTATCCAAGTTCGTAGACATACTAGAGTGATTCGTATGGGATTTCATATGAATAGTTTCGCTCCCCGTAAGCTTTTCACACTTTTTTCAGCGTTGATTGTCCACCCATCTTTATATGGAGCTTTCCTTCTTTTATTCCTCGTACGCAACTGCAGACTGCTACCGCCATATGGTTACTGGAATGTTGTCAACCCAAAATTTCTCTCGCTCTATCAGCCTTCAACGTCGAAACCGACGACCGATCGACCGACGGCGGCGCTGGCCACGTGTTGACAACGCAGAACACCAGCATTGTCAGAACGTGGCCAGCCGGCGCCATTGGTCGGTCGGCCGTTGAACTCTGAAAGCAGCCAACGTATGTGGCAACAGGCTACCCAACCATTCCTACGGAAGAAAAAGCCATCGTCCATTACATTATTGACATCCAACAAACTGTCTACGCAACAGCCAAAAAACACTTAACATTTATACGTGGAACAGCAAATAGATGATTCGTAGTGGTAGGGAAGTTAAACAGAGAAGGTATACCTTAAATGGTTGGTTGGGTGACAGCAAAGTAACGAGATAGCAGTTAGCGCGCCATAAACTTAAAGAGCAAGTTCTCTTGGCAGGCAATCAATACACGCGCTAACTACCGAAGTTTCCTACGAGGGGCAAGGAAACACAACGCCACGTACATTAGCGTGAATACAACACTGAGACGTTATAGAACGGATAGTAAGATAGAAAACAAAGGGTTAGAAACACTGTACTTGATGTAGATGAGTCATATACAACAGGCGCAATAGGGCCGCAATAATACAAAGACCAAATTAGATCATGTCCGCAATATTCATCGGCATTTCATCAATCTGCGTTGAATAGTACTGTTCTATATCGCGAAGAATACGTACATCATCGTGCTTCACAAAATTGATAGCTACACCCTGAAAAGTGTTAAAGATTCATTCCATCCTATGAAATTTCACTGCATCGACTGCGCCAACCTTTCTTCCGAAACGGCCCGAGCGACCAATACGATGAATATACAGCTCACGATTATTGGGAAGGTCATAATTGATTACCTCAAGTTGTAAGATTGACAAAAAATAACCATAACAAGTGAAATCGAATTCAAATTGCATAAAGATATCTTACAAGGGAGACTTGAGGGACGTCAAGGCCACGTGCCCATACATCAGTCGAAATCAATACTCGACTGTTTCCAGCTCGGAATTCCTGGAGCATCATTGAGTGCATACGATACAAGAAAGCAAGTGTAATCAAGAAAAATACAACTAAAATGTGTTTACCTTCATGATTTGTTCACGCTCCTTCTGTTCCATGTCACCATGCATGGACGAAACTGTGAAATTCGCCTCCTTCATTTTTTCAGCCAACCAGTCGACCTTAAAGCAGAAGAATTTCGAAAATGCCTGGTACTAACGAAAAGCCGTGAAAAAGGTGGGTGGAAGTGAGGTATAATATGGCCAACAGAATGATATTCCAGAATAGGAAGGGTAGCTAACTGTCGACTTCACAGATACAGTTCACAAAGAGCATGGCTTTTGAGATATCACCCTAAGATTGATGTGAGTTCCTCTCGCACGCCCTATGTGGCGTTGTCAGGGCGAAAAAACGGCTTACAATCAGATAGGTCGTAACAACTGCTACAGATTGTATTGGTTGTGTGTCACACCAAAAGCAAAAGAGTTTTCACTGCATTGCAGAGGCTGCACCATTCATAACGGACACCCATGGCGCGGCTCAACGGCTCTCATTGGTTCCTTTACTCGATTACTTATTTTTCTTAGTTTTTTTTTCATTGATGAATCTTCCAAATAATATTATACACAAAATGCGTTGAGAAAAACACTATTCTGCACGCTACTTTTCTGCACTACAAGAAGTACGATCCTGCTGAAAATCACATTTTTGTGCGTTTTCTGTCAACGCAAAAATGAATTTTACATCTTCTGCACCTAGTATTGATTCGCATTGTAACGCTGGAAGCGTAAACACGTACATATTTCGAGATAGATGTTTGTAACAAACCATACGTCTTCTACGAAACCAGGCGACTACGCACGCTGTAGCGTGCGCTAGGGGCTCTAGCCATGAGGGACGGAATCACATGTTTCGATTTTCATTGTAGACCTTTATCATCTGAGCCTCTTCCTTGACACTTCTGTAGCGGCCATCATTTTTTGGGATGTGAAACGGGGCTGTGCGTGGCCATGAACACTAAATTCGAAAGGAAAGCCCGTTTGAGTAGATGTAGGGACCTTGAATTCTTTTGAAGAGTTAAGTGGTATCCCCTAGTTGTACACCTATGTGGTCAGGGTTAGTGTGAAGGACAGGTGTATAAATTTTCAGTTTCAGCCCCGCTCCCTTCTTTGCAAACACCATAGACTTCAGACTTCGAACCACATTACTTTTATTACCTCCAGACACCTTTTTCCCTCGTTCTAAAACGCATCTGAAGAGACTTAGTAGTTTTGATGAAGCCCACTTTAGTGCCAATCCCGCCCTCTTGTGGAATCCACCCACATTTGTTCTACTACATCCTACCACTTTTTTCCCGAATTCCACAACGTTAGTAAATAGAGTTATAAATTTTTGTCTATGCCCCGCCCACTTTAGTGCCAACCCCGCCCACTTCTGGGATTTGACCACATTTGTTCTTTTACACATTAACACCACCATTTTGCCGCATCCCAGAAAGTCTCTGAATAGAGTTATAAATTTTTGTCTAAACCCCGCCCACTTCGAATATTTGGGCACATCTGTTCCATTACCACAACCGCTTTTTTCCAGCATTCATTCTTGAAAAGTGGCTTACGTCTCAACGCTTGCCCCGCCCATCGTGGGCGGGGCTTCGCTAAGCTTACGGACGCCCAGCACGCATAAGGCCCTGCTCACTCTTTTTATCTTTTTTCCTGGCTTCTGCGCCTTAATTGAATCGAGTTATGAATACATCTAAAAAGTACTGCCCATTTTGAGAAAGCTCCGTCCACAGGACGTGGGTCTCCTCGGTCTGGTTTGTTGACCTAATCCTCACCACCATTTTGAACTTTCTGGTCTCGCCAGATCAAGTATCATGTAATTTAGAATCCTTTCCTCTTCCCTGTCCGACAGAGGATTGATACTTGGTCGTAGTGAGTGGCCATTCAAGATAAGATGTATAAAGCCTTGGGTTGTTTCGACGCTGGTCTCAAATCTGTTCCAAATCTGCTAAACGATTCTGGGAACAAAGTTACATGACCAATGCCTTCTTGCGGTACACCTCGGTACCGAACAGACCACCGAACCAATCAATGTCGTAGTTTTGCAATGGTGGCTCGACTATAAGGATGGTGGACTGGTGGGAACGACATCAAGGTTTGATTCTTTGATGTACACGCTCGTTTTGCTTTTCCATGAAATGGGTCCCAAACGCTTGCAAAGCGTTTTGGGGTCTCATTGTGGGCATCTACGGAGCTCTCACACAATTTAGGGTTCTCGTAATGAGTGACGCAATAAAAAGATTTCTACTACTACTGACCGAATATATACGCCTTTCTATCCCGAACAGTCAAGATGGTGCTTCGAAAATTCTCGGCAGTCAGCACCCTGCACTTACGAGGAGGCGGTCGAATGACTCGATCTGACAGAGACTTCTTTGGAAGGGATACGGTCCACACACTATAGGAATACGATCCGCACTTTCGAAGCAGTGGTACAAGTTACTTAGCATTATTGAAGAAATACCGCGGGACAATAGATTATCGAGTTGTATGCATATGTGATTATCCGATAATTAATGATGTAGACATCTTTTCGTGAGCTATACGTGCTGATGCGTAGGGACATAATACCACGGCTGTACTCGAAACATTGAGTCCACCGAAGACTTGTTTCAGTTGTCTCCTATGGGCCTTCATTGTTGAGTTGAAGCAGCATCCAGTGGAAATGACTATCGTGCATTCGGATTCATATACTGATTTTACGGTAACTTCTTCTTCCAACTTGTTCGCTAATATCCATAAGAAGATAGATCGCTCCGCTTGTTTTGCACCTGATAGTTGCAAGCACATGAGACGTCGCAATTGTCGATCATAGACTAATTCGAAAGTTTATGACCGCTCCCACTTCCCTTCCGTAAATGGCACATTGCCGTGATGATGGAAGGCTATGGATTATTTTACCACCGCCATAAAATTAGAGCTCATAGGCCTGATCACAGAGTTGGAGCTACTTTTCATTTTGGAACCTGTGCATACCCACAAGCATAAGAGGTTTCTCTTGCAAAGTTGTGGGTCCATCGTTACTGTCATCATCAGCCCACCGCAGAGAATCATTGCGATTGTCTTTCGCGAACTCGACTCAAAAAAGGTCACATTGCATATGTTTCAAAATGATACAGCCATTTAATATTTTCAGGTCGCGTCACATTTTTACCTTACACAAAAGCTTCATTTCTTACGTTTTCGGTGAAGAAAATATGCTAATCGATTTCAGAATGATCAAATCTCACAAATAGGAATAGGGACCGTCAAATCTTAGATTCACTCGAGATTTGGCCTGATGCCCGTAGATGTCTTCAAAGTCACCAGGAATCCTGCAGAGCACGGGACGAAAAGAAGCACTACAGGCTCCATTACTTTTGGAAAGAGGCAAGCGACAGATTTTAAGAAGCGTTGTATACCTCTAAGCCAGCTACGGAAATCAAGTCCTCTTTGAAGCTCAAAGCCTCGAAGATTACCATTTGCAACGCGATAAATAAGTCTGAGTTTGTCGGTGGGCGGGAAATGACGATAGCACCCTTTACGGCCGGCAAGAATCGCGATAACCGGTTCGGTTTTGCCAGGAACTGCATCCTAACCGAATAGACTGAGGTGTCTTTCAAGTTTTATCGTTTACTCGTCCTTCTCTTGATGTTTCGTTGCTTTTCAAGCGGAAAAAGTTTAAATGTAATGGTCCAGATGTCAATCGGTTCCATTTCCACGATCTGAGAATGAGATACGCTGAGACATGCTCCAGTTTTCCATACGAAATTTCAAGAAGGGAAAAGTCAGGAGGTATGGGCGGCAATTTCCGCCAGTATCTGTTAAAAAGTTGAAAGAAACATTGCCCCAAGAATTATTCCAAAAAATGTTCGTGTAAGGACCACTTTAAGAAGCCGCGAATCGTAAACTTGTTGGGAGCGACTGATGCGACAGCACTCCGTGGCCCTTATTTCTAGACTGAGAATGTACTTAAAGGCATCGTTCACGACAATTTTGGGTAATCCAGATTATGATGAAAAATGGAGGACAAGATCGAAACTATTGCGACTGAGGTGAAGAAACTGCGTGCATCGGTGTGTCCAAAATGAAAAAAGGCTTCGAAAGAACGTTAAAAAGGGGGGCTAGACGAGAATGAAACCAGAAAAATGAAAAAGAGTGGGTGTCCCAACGAGCTTAACAGTGTGTTTCACTGCGCGCGTATGGGTCCTGGTGCGAAGAACAGACAATGGTAATCCACAATTCATTCACTTATAAGCATAAATCAACAAAAAACCTTAGTAACAGCAAAAGTAGCTCACCTTTTTCAGCCTCTAACAGTAGGAAATTAAATAAGGGATCGCGGCAGCAAAAAAGAAAAACAGAGGAAAAAAGAATGGGAGAAAAACATCGCCTAATCACTCGGCGATTAGCTGATTGTGCGTGGGTCCTAGAACGAATAATAGCAATCTGTATTGTCTCGACATTCGTCTAACGTGACATCGATCGAGGGCGGGAACGCGAACTACGGCAACAACGGGGCTGCCACTATGCCCTGGACGTCGAGATTGGGAGAGCGAGAGGGTCCCTTCTACAACCCATGGGGCCGCTGAGTATTAATAAGGTAAGAACTCAATAACTTTTTTATCGTGAACGGTGCCTTTAAAACAATGAATTGCTCCAGTTTCTTCAATTACAATTCTTCGCAATGCAGCCGTCACATGTGAAGTAATAAAAGTAGCTAACGCACCTTTCTCCGCGTATTACAGAATAAAACCGCTTGGGTGATAGTGAGTGTGTCATAGAGGTCCACTAGCGTGTCGAATTTCCACTCCTCACAGTCGACAGCAACAAAGAACTGAAATTGAGGGCATCATCGCAGCAGTCAACTTATTGTGAACGCAGTATTATCTTTTCTATGACTAAGAACGGTTTGACAAAAAAGAGCAAAGAACGAAAAAAGACAAACCTGCTTAATCCCTTCCAGTGTCAACTCATCACGTTTTACGAGGATCCTGATAGGATCAGTCATGAATTTACTGGTCATTTCGAGAATCTCATGAGGTAGTGTGGCAGACAGCAAAACGACCTACATGTCATGGACTGAATAATCGCCAAAAGAAAAGCATTCCTTGAAATATAATAAATGTACCTGGGCTCCAGGAGGAAGATATCTATATATATCATAGAGCTGCTCCTTGAATCCTTTGTTGAGCATCTCGTCAGCCTCGTCGAGAACTAACAATTTGATAGACCGGGTACGGAGGTTCCGACGACGGATCATATCAAACACACGACCGGGAGTACCAGAGACCTAAATGAAATGCGACTATAATCAACGGACAAAATGAAACCTTTTCCGTGGATTTTTAAACCTGATTTTCGAGAAACTAGAGCAAATTCAAAATCTTTCACAGAGAAATTCTCACAACATGTTGCCCATAGTCGAGTTTGCGAATGTCTTCTCCAATGTTCGTACCCCCAATGCATGCATGACATTGCACGTTCATGTAGTCTCCAAGAGCCAGAACAACCTGTAAATTGAAGACTAGACTACGACAAGAAAACGAATCGTGTATTCTTCATCTGCAGCACCAACCCGAATCAATAGCATCCGGTTTTACACATCTATAAGAGTCTAATCATAAGATTAACGTCTCCAACTGACTTATACAGCGCAGATGCTGCAACCGAAATGATGAAAACACTTTAGCTATCTTCTTAAGTAGCATCCCTTGGAAAGTTCTTACTGAAACATTCATTTCTGAGTTCGAGTTGTAAGGGTGGGAACTAACCGTCTTCTCCAAACTATCCAAATTTAGGAAAGAACGCGAACTGTATGATAGTATTTCAAAGTACGCGCGATATGTTTATAAACCTACCTGTCAAGAAGCCCTTTCAGAGCTGAGGCAGTGTCGTCACACCGCTAAGCATACATATGGTATTACCTACTCTTAAAACAATGCAAACTTTTTAGTCAAAAACCACAATTCTTAATTTGTTTACAACATCGGAATACCTTTACTGCTTTACTAAAATCTTAAATTTACTAAAATTCTGTTATAGAGCTAGCCCTTAGAAGATGCAGTGTGCATGTAAGTAAGTAAAGACGCACCCCTGATGTCACCATAAAAAAAAACCCTTGGCTCAAGATAACAATGGCTGTCATAGCCTGAATCGGCGGAATCAGAGACCTCTGTTGGCTATCTGTTAGTGAACTGAAGTGAGTCAAAGATTTTCCCATATTTGATAACTACTGGACTGTATAATGAGAATAGATGGTACTTAAACTTATGCTGAAATAGCCTTAACCAAAAAAACTTCTTCTGTTAAAGAAAAGGGGAACGGCATAAGTTCTGTGCACAATATTGCTCAACGCACCGTGTTCCACGTTTTCTTTTTGGTCCACACCTAACAGCAAGCATACCTAAACTAGCACGCTTTACAAGGCAGAGCTCAGCAATCGGTAGGTCGCCCAACAACTGCTGTGCTGTTCGAGACTTATTCATCAGTTTATGGACAATCCGGGATTTCACGACCAAAGAAATGACTTGTTAGGGTAGTTCACTGCACAGGAAGCATGTGCGTTTGGATGACTTGCCTCGAAGTTGGCGATGAGAATGGATAAAGGTTGAGCCGATTAATCTCCTTGCCTATCAGAACGATGGTAAGGAAGGTACTCAAGCGGAACAGCGACTCCGTTCGATTCCTTATTCGTCCCGCACCTCAACTTACTCAACTTCACAAAGGGGCTTGGTAACAGTTTTCAAGAAGAATGGTTATTACGGGGATTATCTGGTCAAAGGAGACATTTTCCGAAATGTATTACTGGAGAAATCTGCACAAGAAACCAAAATACACTAGGTAAAGTAAAGTTGACAAGGTGTAGTTTCGGTGAAGGTAACTTCATGGTTTGAGAAAGATTTTCAGTCGTTCTCTCTTCCACACTTTCACACAGATTAAAAAGCATTTCTGATAGTGACGGATAATGCTCGAACAACTCACGCGAGAACATAGATGAAGGAGCTGGAAAGCCTTCGTATAACCTGACTACCCTATTCCCCACATATTATCCTAACTTCAATCCATATGACTACCATACTTTCAGAAGCCCACAAGCCTGCTCTAAAGAGAAGAGTCCAATCGCCAGACTGTCAAGTAGATATAGATTATTGTATCGCGTCATGCCCCGCTCCTTTTTGGAAAAATGGCATCACTTACCTGTCCGGTCGACGGAGAGGCATTGTGCCTATGAAGGGCCACTATTTGATTACTGCTAGCTTTATTGCTGTAGTTATTTTGTGTTAAAAAACTGACTGAATTCCTAAAAATTTTCCAGACAAACTATAACTACAACTATGGCACAAGTGTGGACTCGGAATCCCGTCCGAGGCCAAACTTTTGTCCATAACTCGCCGACTTGTCAGACTTTCAAATCGCATACTGCGGCGATATAACAGTAGTTAACAAAACATCAAGTTACCAGTCGGACCGTTCTCCCATCTTGAGTAAAGCTGACATGCCGCCGAAATCCTTCCCTAATTTGGACCCCCGAGGCAGGAAAACAGAAATTATAAATTTCCGGCGAAACAACACACAATTAAACGCACACACATGCACATACCTACACATGCCTATCATCACCCGTTCCTTCTTCTTCACGAAAAGAATTAGTGAGTAGCAGTCCTACACCAAGTACAAATCGAAAGTGGTCTATGGCGGTTGCCATTATCGATCGCTGCGTCTACACTTATATTCCCTCAACATCTTTTCAACTTCCTCGAAGTTGGAACAGCACCGCTCTCCCGAGCAAAGTGACCATTGATCGGTCAATTACACAACAATTACATAGCGAATCGGTATATCGGCAAAAATCCCCAAAGCTTAAATCCTACCACACGTGAATCCCTCAGGACTGAAGGGACTAAAGCTATGAATTGACGGCGCAAAATCTGGAAAGCTTCTGAACAGAATTGTCAGCTTACACCCTCCTGAATGTCCAGTCGTGCCGGCTGTATCCCTTCTAATTTGATTTGAATGCACCAAATGCATGGGGAAAAATGTCCGGGCATGTCGTGCCCCCAGCGGGCGGAATCACACCTGACACCTGCCATTATGCCCCCATCATGCTGCCTGGATCCCTTCCAAATTTGAAAGTCCTACTGTGAAGCAGCGATTTTCGCGCATGCCCCACCCCCGATGGGTGGACCCTAGTCCTGCCACCTACCTACAGTGATTCCATCCTGCCCCCTGTACTCTTTCTAAATTGTTACGCTTTAGGCACACAGTAATAGGAATTATGAATTTTCGTTGAAACCACACCTATTGCACGCCGAGCCCCTCTTGTGTGGACCCTAGCTCATCATGTGTTCCTAAGTAGCTCTAAGTAATAACCCTCTTGTGTCGACATGGCTAATCTGTTTCACTTCAATTCCAAGCAGGCACCGTATAAGGTGGTGATCAACACAACAAGAGACAAACAGACCGACAGACATACGTACATTTGTGGATTATATATAAACCAGTTGGGCTACGCTCGGCAACTTATGTGTGTTGGAGTAACTTGCTTCGTTCCACTCTTCTTTCATCTTCCTATCAAACTTGGAGACCCTTGATCCAAGTCAAGAATTCCCGCGCACGCTTTACCCTGTGGGACGAGTCTGGTCGCACACCCCTACCGGAAGCATTCTCATGTTGTCTGTCAAGCCTGAACAATTTAGGTTCAACGTAACAATTTTCGCCTACGCCTCGCCTCTTTTAGAGAAGGTCCGGTCCTGTGTTCCGGTGGGAGTATGGGTGTAGTGTTTCCATCCTGCTACCTGCACAGGAGTTGTGAGTTCCAAGTTAATTAGAGTTAAACCGACACAAACAACAATACGCACACCGACACACAGGCCTATCGTCACTCCTTACCTTTAATTGTCAAAAAAAGGTTGTGAGTAGCAGCCTCTCAAATCGTGGAAAACAAATCGAAAATGGTCAAAATCGGTTGCCATTATTGATCGCTGTGTGTGTTTACAGCTTCATATTTTCCCTCCAAATCTCATTTTTCTCAGAGTTGGAACAGTGTACCACTAATGGGAACCAAGAGGCCACTTATCGGTCAATTACACAACAAATGTATAGCAAATCAGCATATCAGCCAACATCCACAAAGCGCAAGTTTCATCACACGTGATTCCTACATATGTGAAGGGACCGAAGCCGTGAATTAACGATGACTGAATTTAAAAGGCTTCCGAACAGGATCGCAGGCTTCTGATTCTACCCTCTCCCCGTAGCCCAGTCTTACCTCCAATTGAACGCTCTGGCGTTAGGGACAGTTTTTTACGCTCCACCTTCAGCAGACGTTGTCCAGTCCCATCACCCACCATCAGTGTTCTCATCCTGCCGCTTGTGCCCCAAATTTGAGCGCTCCATTCTGAAGTAGTAATTTTCATGCATGTCCCGCCCGAAGTGCGCGAACACTAGTCCTGCTATCTACCTTCGAGTTCCGATCCTGTCCCCTGTAAAAAAAAAGCAAAACGGAAAATCGCATCTATTAGGTGCGTGCATTAATTTCCGCCGCCGTCTTCAAAGGGTCGTTGCGCCAACCATGTTAGAGGTTTACCGGTGAAACCTGTCATATTCTGTAAGGTAGGATATTAGCTACCTACTTAGGGGCAGACAGATCTGTTTCTCCCAAAATCCCGTTGCTCCCAGACTGATTCGTCATGGAACATGATAAACCGTTTTCCCCGGGGGCCCTTCTCCTGCTCTTTGTTTTCAAGGAACTGGCATTGAAGCCCACCCGATTCTTTTTGATACTTATGGAGGCCAAGCTCTATCTGAATAAACCTCCTGAGATGGTTTCTCTTTACTCGAGAGTTTGCAAGGAAAGCAGAAAGCAAAAAGTAATGCTATGTGCGCATTCGGCGGTGGGATCAAAAGGGTGTTGTGTACTGTGAGTTGCTGAGCCCGAAGGAAACTGTTACTGCTGACCGCTACGAACACCAACTTGACAGTTTGTAAGATGCTCTCATCTAAAAGCGGCCGTTATTCGCAAGAAAATATTATGAGGTGCTGTTCCACCACGAACATGCCAGACCCCCTGTTGCGAAGAATGTCCTCAGAAAAATTGCAGCTGCTAGATGGGATTCAGCTTATTCAGCCCGCATACTCTCCGGATCTTGCTCTTTCTGATGACCACCTATACCGGTCCATGCAAGCCAGTTCAGCAGATACACGCTTCCGGAATGCCGATGAAGTGCGAAAATGGGTGGATGACTGGATTGTGTCAAAAGATGAAGACTTTTCTAGACCCGGAGTCAATAAGATACCAGAAAGATGGCAAGAAGTTGTAGCTAACGATGGACAATACATTGGTTGAAGTACATTTGGTTTTAATTCTGTAATACATATGTTTTTGCACGCAAAAAAACGGCGGAAATTAATGCACACACCTAATAGGATGTCATGCCATGCCTACCAGTCGGCAGCCCTGCCACGCACGCCACCGTTGCACGGATGAGAGACTATTTGATTAGGTTATAATAGCAACACCGTGGTTCAACACAGAAAGTCTCTATTCCCACAACCGTTTCGGCTTAAGGCGAAGGTTTGAGATAAGCGTTCGAAAGCGTTCACAGTGGTACACATCTCATTTGAACGGTCACTGCCACTTAGTACCCTTCCCTTTTCGGAAACCGAGTTTTGTTACTGTTGATGGAAACCTAACCCCGCCACCCTCCTATAGATGGCGCCATTGCTCCAACACCCGCCTCAAGCATTTGCATTGTATGCATTACAGAGGCCCACTTTAATCATGTGACCGTCAGGCGTGGATTCGCAGGCTTCGAGGCTGGAGACTTTAAATACGACCTTATTCCTGGGCGACTGTCTCTCAAAGATGACGGTGTTAATTTCATAAGATGTGACCGTTTGGCTGTGCGGTAACAGCTCTATAGGTAACTCTTTTCTCTCCTATGAGCAACAGAACGCAGTCTTTGCTCGTCGTTCTTGTACACAATCCATTTCTTATCGCCCGTAACCATACGTTTCAAGAATGGCTGATTTTACTGTGCTCTAGCCATGAGTCGCTTACGGGAGCGCCACAACAGGTTGTGCTCGCTCAGTTTGTGAGACACCGATGCATCAAGGCAAGCTCACAAAATCGAGTTTTATCATGTTCGTGGAAAGTGGAGTTCGTCACGAGTTTTTTGCAAGTATTGGTGCGTCGATACGTTTCGATCATCATTTTTGACTGTCCTTGACATCTGAAAAGTCACCTTAACCGTTGTCGACGTTCAATTTATGCAAATCACTTACACACTGGGCTTTTTCATAGAGCACCACACATCATAACTTTTTGCAGTTCGAGTCGCACTCTAGCTTACATATATGGCTTGTCTTCACTAATGAGCGAACACCAGCAACAATTCATTCGCTTCTGTGTTTCGCCATCCACCGTAGACTCAAAATTCGACAAAGATGGCGATGTGAGGAGTCTTTCAGTTACTGTCGCAAGTGTTTCACGTGATCGACAAGCACATCCCCCATCTCGCAGGCGAAACCTTAAATCGCGGAGATCCTACGGGAGTCCACTCGACTGTCCTCCTTGTCCATCTGCCATCATCTCTTCTCATTGTACGACCGGCTCACCGAAACTTTGCGTTCTTCATGTATTCCACCGGATCATGGAGGTGAGACATTCTGCGCATATCGGAGATGCGGAGTCCGACTCAATACTGAGTGAACCGATTGAACCTCAAAAAACATTTTTCGAGCGCTTTGTGACTTGTACTCGAAGCATTTGGCGTTGAAGCACTGGTCACCCAAGCCTCCGACCCGTAAAAGAGCGCAGCAATAACGGTGGAATCGAACAGATCACCGCGAAGTTCTGGCTCAGCCAGACGGTTAGTGACTTTTTCTAGAGGTCCGAAGGCCGCTCACGCTGCTTTCTGCCACCTCATAAGTTCTTCCCTCATGCCGTTGTCCAAATTCAAGGAACGCTCGAGTTATACGTGGACCAGGTCTCCTCGATAGGTGTACCATCGATCATAACTTAGTGACCTCGTCAGCCCGGCATTCTTCATGAACTGTGTCCTTGTTTGGTTGATCCGCAGCCCTACCTTCTTTCCTGCTTTATTTAGCTCAGCAAGCGTAGTCCAGCTTTCGCAATGCTGCTTGAAAGGGAGCGATGACGTCCGCAAAGCGAAGATTTGAGAGGAACCGTCCATCCACATGAATGCCCATTTCCTCCAGTCTAGGGAGTTCATAACCGAGCGCTTGGATGTGGTATAAGCAGCTGAATCCCTTCCGAAGTACAGCCTGCTCTACAGGTTCAGCTTCATCCAACGTTCACGATATGCGGGTTAAAATGGTCTTCGTGAAATGGGCGGTAGCTGCGAAGATCATACCGGTCCCCTTCTCGTGAAGAATGACCTTTCGCAAGTTCCTCCAGTGGTTAGGGATCTTCTCCTTCTCGCGGTAGGATGTCATGTGTATTACGAGAAGCGCATGAAGTTCGTAGCCACCTGCACGGAGTAGGTCGGCTGACATCTTGTCGGCTCCTGAGGCACTCTAGCTCCTAAGGTATAGAAAAGCATTCTGTGCAAAAATGTGGTCGTCTACTTTCACTCCTGCTCCACACAAGCTATGGGAGACTTGATAAACGCAGTGCATCCAGAGTAAGCGGGAGCTTTTTGATCAACCATCCTACCATTATTATAACTCGCTAAGAGTGTGTGTGTGCTGTGTGTTGTGTGGGGTGTATGTCGTTTGGCGCGATGGGCGAGGTCGCGCCGCCCAAACGAGGCGGTTTGCGGGGTGGACAACTCGTTCAGATCGGGCAACCCTCTGACTGCCCTCTCCAGCTGATAGAAGCACGATGAGGCCGCTACTATTAGATGCCGAATTGCGGACCTGCTTGCATACTGCCTACATACATAGGCATCTTTCATAGTCCACGACCGGTTGCGCGACCGATTGCGCGACCGGTCGCTAGCGACTGGTCGCGGACCCCTCTCACGAGCGACCGCCGATCAGTCGCGCGATCGGCAGGTAGGAGTACAGGCGGCACGATGGGAACACTTATGCTGCTTATGCTGGGCGGCGAACCGAACTCCGCCCACAGTGGGCTAAAGGAGGAGGGGGGGGGGGATGAGTGGAAATTCATAGCTCCTGCTCCCGTAGACTTAAAATTAGAATTACATCGCTAAGACGGCATAATCTATGTGAATACCGTCTCTCATGTGACATATGACATTAGCTGAAGACCATACTTGGGGCGAATATATTATTGACTAAATCAATTCAAAGTTTAATTAAAACGATGAGCTCAAAACATGTATCTGCGCACTTTAAAAATCAGATACAGGTTTAATAGATCAAGCTGTAATGCACAAAGCACTAAAATACAATTTGAGAAGCGGATGGGCTCACCTTTTGAATCTGCACAGCCAATTCACGCGTCGGAGATAGAATCAAAGCCTGACACTCCCTTAAGTCCGTATCGATCGACTGAAGCACCGAAATCGAGAATGTAGCAGTCTTTCCGGTACCTTAAATAGAACACTGCCTACTCCACTACGACACGGTGTAAAAAGCACTCACCAGACTGAGCTTGGGCAATTACATCACGACCTTTCATTATAGGTTTTATGGCACGCTGTTGGATTGCTGACGGCTTTTCAAAACCGTATGAATAGATGCCACGAAGTAGGGGCTCCCTGTACAGTCTCGAATTTGAACTGATCAAACTTGCTCTAATACAATAACCTAGAAAACCAGCTCCCACCACATCTCACAAACCTGCCCCGATCCATTGGCGTAGTGGTAAATAAAAAGATCTAATTCGAAAAGATTCTGAAAGGCCGCACCTTAATCCCATAGCATCAAATGTTGGGATGACTTCAACCTCTTCGGAACTTTCAAATTCGACCCCAGAAAGATCTTCCGCCGTCGTCTCGATGTTTCGTCTCTTCTTGCCTGACATTGTTTTGAACTGTCCCAGTTACTAAAAGTAGTAATTCGGGATAAAAAGCACAACAAATACGAAAATGGTGGTGAACGAAATCAGTATGACAGGGTATCAACCCAACAGATACTAATGTACTGCGTACCAAAGCATTGAGCCAAAAAATGCGAAATTCATACAATAAATAAAATTTTACATATAATTGTTGGTAGCACGATTGCATAAGCAGGCGAATTATACAGAAACACATAAAAGTGTCACCGATACCCACACAACTCTACATGACGATAAACTTCATATAATTTTTATGGGAGAGGAACGATGTCAGATAGGTAAATCACCTAACACGAATAAAAATATGAGTCACCTAGAACTTTGCCATGACCGGATCATAAACAACCGACGATTATAATGTGGGCTAACTCTGAGATTTGTAATTCATGACGTCAACGGCTGCACAATCCCGAACCACTGTCATGAAGGGAACTCGCAGAAAAATATGAAGAAAGCGACTAAATGTGAAGGACACAGAACTAAAAAGAATTACAGTTGATGTAAATAAAACAGTACGAAAACAACGGGTAGTAGCGAGTACAAGGGAGAGTGGGGACATAACGACTGACAAGGTCCGGAAATGTAGCTGTTCGTGCTCCACGTCTTAGAATAATTTGCCGACAATTAAGCCGACCAAAAGAGCAGCGATGGCCAGGAGAATGACCTGAAAGCAATCTATAAACGGTGAAAATCGAACAAAAGAGAACCATTGGCATAAATTATGGCTCGGTAAAAAACCAGGAGTGGATTGGATCGATATGGCATAGTTGCGTTCACTGCATGAATAATCAGTGAACAAACAGATTATAAATGCATGAACAAATAGACTACAGAATTCATACAGAAGTTAGAAAAAATATCTAGGGCGTTATGAATATTAGAGAAAACTGTTGGCAATTGCAGAATTTCCTGAACGTCATTACGTCATCTTGCTTCACTTAATAACAGCCTCGCTAAATTTCACAACTCGTGACTTGATTCCGAATCCGTTTGAATTCCACTAAGAATTATACCACTATTAAGCAAGCACTGTAGAGTGAATGTGGAGCAAGACTCCCGCAATTTAAGGATTATAGCTGACCTTTGGAAATGTGACAAGAAAACGTTGTAAAAGGATTTTGAAAAGATTATGCTTGAGGCAATGGAATGTAACCGAAGACTTGAATAAGAAGGAAACAGTGGTGAACGGAGACGTGATTGACTACTATAGTGGAAGTTCGAATGGATATGGACAAAAGAATGAAATTGCAAAATATTGAGAGGATCCGCCCTCCTCCCCTTACCACGCAGACCCCTATTTCAAATGGAGTGCAATGTAACGGGAGAACGACTCAAAAAGCATTTTATTCCTTGGAAAGTCTGCTAATCCTGAAGCGGTGACAAGTTTCCCGCGTCAAGTGCAACCAGCAAGTGAGGATTTCACAGGAAAACTGATACTTAACATCTGACCGTGAGAATGCCAAATGAAGGGTCACATGCCTGGCATCTGCAGCTGCATCATTCCCCACTTAAAAAGGATGGACCGTGCAAGCAGCGAGTGACACTGTATTAAAACTCACTGTACATATTCATCTCATTCTATGGCGTGAAACGGGAAAAATGGGCATAAACGTCAAAGAACAGTAGCAGGTTGAAGGGGTGGTAGTCCCATCACGACACGTGACAAGAGTCTCTGGAAGTACATCAGGGCGATGATTTTTACGTTTAACGCAAAATACTAGCATACGAGAATGATGTTGGTGCTAAGAAGACATTGGAAGCCTTACATGCTCAGGAGTGAAATCCGAAGCTTAAAGCCGCAAATATCATAAAGCCATAACAGGTAATTTCTGCCGCTCAGAACTTTAAGATCACTGGGCCAGTGGTGTCTCATTCGTCCCTTGTTGTTTTATACGGGAAGAACGTTAATGACGATTGAGCTCTAAAATAGTGGTCACTTCATTTAGATCGACTGTGTTCCACATTTTGAGAGGGATTGCAATTTGCTTAGTGCGAATGGGCGTTCCAGCCCCTACGCCGCAGACCAGAGCTTCACACTACTTTTAAGTGAGCTTCAACTACTTTGAAAGCCTCAAAACAGGAAATTTTCAAAAGTGTCGACCAAATAAAGCGGTTTTACTAATCCAGTTGGCACAGCAGAACAAGGTATTATATTGCTCAAAATAATGTAACAGCTTATATGAAAGAAATAGCTCAATTTTTGATGTCAATAAGAACTAAGACAAACCCATAAACTAGATGTGATGGATATGGTCTATGCAATGCCATCTTACACAGCATTGTGCGCGTTGTGAATTTTCATCACTTCAAATATTGGTTATAAGGCTCCGCACGTGAAACCCGATTTGAAAATTCTTGAGGGTACCACTCTCTTCATTTACGCATCAAATGAAATGAGTGACAGTAACATGATTCACCACCTCTCCCATATTTAATACAAACCAGTCCCTTCTAATCCACTTATATTTCTTATTTTTTGGATTTCTTGTTCATTGTTGGAGGATCGTAGAATTGCAATCGGGTACCATGAGCATGACACCGTTGATTATGAAAGCAGCACTAGATGTCTAATGTAGAAAATGATAACAGCATTAGGTACCCATTTCACAAATATGGAGACTTCTTTTGAAATCTAGGTCTTAATTTGCGAGGATAAAGCTACTCATTGTCAGTGACGCCTTCAGTGAATCCACCATTTTCCACTCTGAGATCGCTTATCCCAGGCTTACCGCGTTCTTTTACTTTCTCAGTAGTAAAAAAACCGGTCAACCCTAAGCATTCCTCTAGGGATAAAATGAATTAACACTTTTGATCATATGATTCGAAACCACATTCTTGCCTGCTAGAAACCATGCTTTCCGCAGCGACCACAAATACTTGCACATGTTACTTGCCTTTGTTTGTGCGCTAGAGTCAGAGATGATGTTAAACAGGCAATTAACTCATCAATAATCATCGACTGATTAATATCAGCGCAGCAAAAACGCAACCCTAAACGAAAACGTGCCCTACTCACACTTTATTCGCCCATGAACAGCAAGTTTCATCTCCAGAAACTCCTCCAGGAAAGTCACCCTGCCTATTCTTTAAAATGACAAAGGCACTAACAAAATCAAATTATTCACCGGCTAAATGAAATTAAGAGAGGAAGTTGCGTGAATGATAATCAAATGGATCCCCATTCCTTCGAGTTACCTCAAAAACACGATTGCCTGAGCCAAAGTAAAGGCTACCAATGAGTTTATGGTCAACTTGGCAATTAATTTCTTCACAATGTTTCTTCACGACAGCACAATGATGCCTTCAAATTGCTTGTTTCCTTTTATATCTTCACATCATGGAGTCCCATACATTTTTCATTGGATTCAAGTCAGGGCTGGCCAGGAAAAAGCGTCGATCTGATGCCGGCTAACCGAGCTTGGGCTGATGTGAATCGGGGCATCATCCTGCATGAGTGCGAGATTCTGCTGCCGATTCTGACGCCAGAAAAGGAGAATAGCACGACACATCACGACTCGATAACCGGAAGAGTTGAACTTCTTCGGAACAAAACATTAATGAAGACGTAACAAAGAGAAGTTGTCGCGCATACCATAACTTCTCCTCCCTTGAAATTCCTTTAGGAAAACAGAAGCTTTTCTTTGCCTATACTTCCTAAGATCATGCCCGTGGAACCGGTTGCCATCTGGGCCATCAAGTTAAACTTTCTTCACCACATCTGGGCAACTAAGTTAAACCTCTTTCACTGAAGTAAAACCCTGGAGAACGAGGCACAAAGAGAAGGAAGAGTAAATGACAAGGCATGAAAGGCACCTCACTCGAACCATTTAGGATGCATTTCCTGACAAAAACGACCCTGTTATCGCGATGATTTTCGGTCGTAAAGGATGCCTTCGACATTTCCGCTCAACGAAAAATTCAGACCTATTCACCACGGTTCAAATACTCCTTGTAGTAAACCTCGAGACATTGAGCTTCAGGCAAGACTTGGTTTCTGTACATGGACATCGCCGTATTCGACGCTGCTCTCCAAATCCCCACGTTTTTTTTTTTGCGCGGCATTCGCGATTCTACTATAATAATTGACTGTCCCTACTCCTTTTTTTTAGCGAGAAGTTGACTTTTCTGAAATCAGATAGAAATTTTAACTCATCCAATACCTGTAATTAGGAAACATTTCACGAATGAAGCAATTGTGTAAGATGGAAACGGAACGTGACGGGAAAGTATGAGTTGGCTCTCAAGATGAATTTGCTGTTGGTCTAGAAAATACGGCCTGAATAGGGCACACTTCCCATATTTTCCTGAACTAGGTGGCCGTATCATCATTAAAAGCAGCGCAAATATTAGTCAAATAGACCAAAACTCATTATAGGAATATATCGAGTAATTATGCCGATATCTTTGAAACGAAACTCCAAAAATGCCACCTTAATCGGCTAAAAATTTGCAAATCGTTTGGCTGAATAGAGGCAAATGAATATCCAGTCAACTACACTCGAAATCCATTTCAATCGATTAAGAGCAAAACGGGTTGACACTGGGCTTCTTGTGTGCTTTGTTTCGTGTACTTACACTCTTTGACCCTGTAAATGTGGGTGTCTTCAAAACCACCTTCATCCAAAGTTATAACAAACAAGAATTGCAAATTTGCAAATTCTGCATTCACTTTGCGACAATCCCCCACTGCTTCGATCTGCTACGAGCTCACCCTCTAGATCCCAAAGGGGCGATCTCTGAGACTCAACGAAACACACCCGTTTCAAGAAAACAGGTACGGAATTTGAATCACACAACGAAAAAGTGCCACAGTCGCAGAAATTAGTGGTCGCACGACTTGCATGCCGCTGTCATCAAGAGACTGCATTAGGTGTACTTAAAAATTAAAATTAAAGTCAATCCTAGTCTTAGTTTTCTGAAAAATCGAGAGGTGATAAGATAGCGCCGAAGAATCAACGTACGAAGATCACAGTGATTAGAGGACCCTTACAGTTATACGTAGAAAGAACGCTACTCCATAAGAGGGATAGGAAAAGAACTACAGAACAAACAACACCATAAACAATGTCATGTAAGGGAAGATCCAAGCGGTCAGGAAGAGCAACATTGGACCTCCTTTTTACTGCAAGTGTTCTTACGATCTCCTGGCTTAAAAAACGATCTACTCGGATGACAGCGGACAACATAGACAAAGACGAGGCCCTTTCAGCTCCGACTTAAACTTGGCTTTCTGTTCCAAAGTTAAAAAGATCACATGCGAGTCAACAGTTTTGAAACCCCTAGTTCCAATTTAGCAAAGCCGCAAAGTATCACCTGAATCGTTGGAGTCCCGCTTTCCATTGTTTGCATTCGCTGAAGTTTCGTATGTTTCTGAAAAAAAAAGTAAATTGTTTCAGCCGTAAATCACACTCAATTGCCGCACTACACCATGTGAACCTTTCACCCGCAATCAACGTCCTAACTTCACAAGAAGAGTACCCCTTGCTGATAGATAATTTTTATGCCGCCATGAAAATGAAACCCTAGGTGTACGCCTACATGCGAACAAGCAGACGTCTTTCGTCATTCGTTGTGAGACCTACGGAATGAGAAGACCAAGGTGGCAAAATTGACGTTCGTCACCTAACGTGGAATGATTCATCGCATATTATTTGAGCGCGGGACGATGTGCACAGCTACAGAAACAAAGACTTACACTGAACAGCTCATCGAGTTCCTGCTGCATAGCGGCACGATCTTTTTCCAACCGCATTCGTAATTCTCTCTCGCTTTTTAGCTTTTCTTCCAGCTCCTGAAGAAAATACAGTGCGGAAATGCTATTATACATACATACTACTAAAACTGAAATGACTAATTCCATACCGACTTGTGCCCCTGACTTTTTTCAAGTGAAAAACGAAAGTTCTCGATGTAAAGAAACAGTCAATTGTTACATTAAAATCATGGAACAAAATGAAATGCAGACTAACTGTAACAACATTCCCTCCGGAAGAGACAGTGGCTCCGACGTTCGAAGTGTTTATTGAGCTGAAAACTCTACTACTGCACACCATAATAAAGTCACTCGAACTAAACCACTTGCCTGTTGTACGCCACCGACGATGGAGCCTCTTCTTTACCTGTTGCCGTCACAGAATAATGAGACTCAGGTTGTTGGAATACCACCATCAATTTGCTGTACATCAGTTCATTTGGAGGAACCGTCTATACAAAATTTTATGAATCTTATGGCTTGTTAGATACTATTTCAACTGCTTCGCAAGTTCCACAACGGTACTCGCCTACTGCACTCCTATCGATTCGTATGAAGTGAAATTAAGACAAACAGGAACACACGCACTTCGCAGGCCCTTACAACCCCCTCCCCCCCTCCCCCAGCTAAAAAAAAACTGAGAAAGAAAAGCTAACACTGAACTCGAGAGCACCACAGTTATGGTTCGCAATGGTAGAATTACGTAAATCTCCATCAATCCTCCGACAAGCCAGACAATATACAATTTAACTCATTCGCACTTAAACAAACCAACTCGATGAGTTGGCCCTTTTCTAACAAACTAATGGTGTTTGAAGTTCAAGCAAGTAATGAGCAGCTAAGAAACAGATAATAAAAGATTATTTCATCCTGGTTTTATAGCCGCTTTCTAGCTATTAGCAGTTCTGCTCAGATTTCAGAGGTGGTGACAACGACAGCATATTGGGCGTGAAGAGAAAAAAAAATGATTGCTACACGAGCTTATTATTTCATATAAAGAAAAAAATGAGAAGAATTGGGTTAAATTTCTTTGGCTTTACCTTCCAAATATTGTCGAGGTCCACATCAGCCGAAGGACAGAAGCATGTCTGCACCATAAATTTGTGACGACCCACATCGCTGGGAACACCATCCAACGGTTGCAGCATGACCGTGATATTTTTCGAAGCGTTAGGAGGTAAAATACCTGAGTACGGCATAAATTTCAAATGCAGAGGTAATAAACGAGAAGATTAAACGAGTGCCACATGGGATTTTGAGGCTAGGTAAGTAGTTACCCGAATTGGGGCGAACGCAGTATTGCTTCGGTGCGGTGGTCTTCACTTTGAAGCATACATGTCGCTCAGTTGGGTTTTTCAGCTGCAACTGAGCATTGACGATGTCGGTAAAAGGACCTGCAATAAGTACTCAAGCAGAAAACCAAACAGAGCAAATTATTAACTTTGAAAGACATTCTAGACTGGCCTCATTCGACTTGATTAGAAATTACTGGGTAATATTCATGCTTTCCGTTTGAATTTCTACAAACATAAGAATCTCATTGGCTGTTTTCAGACTTCAACGACCTAACCTACGAGCGCGCGTCCGACCGACGACGCCGATAGCCGCTTATTGACAATACTGTCTCGTGATCCATCGGCGTTCAGGGGTGTGGGAAAGTGGTTACGACCGAGATAAATTCAGGTATGTTAGAGATCGCTTTGCGTCTAGGTGCGAAGTGACTTAAATCATCCTTAGACTTATCTTAATAACACGCCTCTCCTCAACCGCACCTTACCTCACTTTAGTTCGAGAGTGATGGCGAATGATGAACATAATGAGAAGGTGCAACTTCAAGAAAAATAGGTTTTTCACCGGTAAAATTTCCATCGCCTTTGGTTTGAAGAGACTGAAGAGAGAGGTTTGAAGAGGTTTTATTACCATGCAAGATAAAAGAAATTTCAACAAAAAAAAATCCCGTAAAATGTAATGAAGCCAAATTCTTCTAATATAATGTTTCTTTAAATTAATTATCAAACAACTCAGATCGTAAAGAATTCGGTCATCTTTATCCAAAACAGCTCACTTTGGATCTGGAGGACCTAGTTACTCGAGATGAAAGCTGGATACTCTGGATGACGCTAACAAGCATCGCGCCGTCTGGCTCTCGGGAGAACAGCCGAAGATGCAAACCAAATCCGGCCTCCACCCGAGGAAGTTTCTCCTTTACTGCTTCTGGGATCCAAAAGAAATGCTGTACTGCGAACTGCTCAAGCAAGGAAAATGGCCTAAACGATCTTTGATGCACCTCCTCCTTGACAACGCTAGGCCTAACAGAGGTCAAGAGACGTGTGCAAAATTGGAGGGGGCTAGGCTGAGACACAGTACCACAACCACCGTACTCACCTGATATTGCCCCTCAGATTACCACTTGTTCCGGCCCATCAAGCCTCAAGGCTAGTAAAAAACAGCTTGTCAACTATGACCATCTCGAACAAGTGGTAGGTGACCTTTTTTTCAGTTCTGGGAGAAGGAGAACGGAATCGCTGACCTGCCCGTTAGGTGGTACAATGTTATAACTAACGATGGTTAATATATTGGTGATTACCTTGCACTGTGTGCCGATTTGTAAAACAACAGAAAAAAATCTCAACTCTATCAAGACTTTTCGATCAACCTAACAAAGGGGTTGCGGTGCCGATTGGAGCTGCGTTGAAGCTGAGGTAAATTCTCGGAAGCAGTAGAATGTGTCCTCAGAATACATACTAAGGTTCTCAGCAAGGCTACTTTTCTATAGTCAATAGTTGCATATAATCACTTACCCACCAGGTTGAGCTGATGATTTCTCTTCGATGTGCTGAATTTAGCCTAAAGTATTGTAATGTTCCGTGAGAAGTGTGAAGTGCCCAAACTGCCCTGTGAAGCCGAAGGGCATTCAATAACATTTCAAAGACGAGATGCCCCAATATCAAACAACTACGTCGCTTCTGTTAACGTTGTTTGATATCACAGAATAGTGAAAATTAAAAAAAGACCAAAGAATATTTTTACATCTTACACGACTTTCATTTTTGAGTCTACTGAATAGTCTACTGAATTTTTTTATTCTATATTGTAATAAAAACTCACTCTTGAAACAGCAGATTTTGAGAAATTCCCTGTCCATGATTTTCCATTGAAATTTCATTTTCTTACTGCCATCACTCTCATAACTAATACGAGGTTATGTACGATTGAAGAGAGGCGCGTAATTAAGATAAGTTTAGGTACCATTGAGGTCACTTCGCACCTAGACGCGAAGTGATCTCAATCGTACCTAAATTTCTCTCAGTCGTACCCAAGGTCACACATCCGGTGTTCAGTATTGTCAACACATTGCCAGAAACACCGTCGGCCGGGCGCGCGCGCTCGTCGGTTGCCTCGTTAAATTCTGAAAGCAGACATTCTCTTTCAGTTTCTTGTGTCTAAGAAATGAAAACAAAAAATGAGGATGTGGGAAGGCATTGGCGTATCAGTTGTTAATCGGTGTTATAATAGAGCCCTTCGTTATTCAATCAGTATTTGAGCAGGAAATTTCAAAACCGAACAGCACTGATACAGATGGCCTGGCAAAATACCCCTATTTCAGGTTCAATACGGTGTCTTTTCTAGGCTGGGCGTAAAGTGGGTTGCGGGTGTAGAATGTATAGGCGATAATTGATGTTGAAAAGGAAAGTAATTGACTCAGCCATTCCGCACCTCCAATATATAATTTGGTTGTAAAGTTACTTGGGGAGGGGGAAGCACCACTCTTATCCAAGACTGCGCTAGAGTTCAGTGGAGGGATAGATAACTAACTTATGCCCACAGACGATTCTTAGCCGAAGAATATAGTTCTTTCCTAATCCTCACAAGGCAAGGGGCATCGGAGTGGGTGAGATGATTAACTCAAACAAAAAGTTAGGGTGAAATTGTATGTTAAATAGACTCGTCCATCAAGGTGGTTTAGTTTAATACATTTCACTCTCTTGGCTGAGAAACTTCCTAAGCACCATTATGGGCTTGCCGAGTGGGCTATACCTTCTTTGTGTTCTAGTGCTCCATGTCGGAAAATCCAGTGCCTCCCCCACCTTCGCAACTAGATTTTCATGGCCTTTTCTGAAGTTATCTGATGTAAACTGAAGAGGAAGCCTTCTTCCTCGATGCTTATTGCTCTCGTCAAGATCTGCTTAACTTGCATGACCAACATAGCGAAGCTCCGTTAAAGACGTGGGTATGCCCGTCTGCTATAATGACATTCACAATACTAGGCACTTGTTGAAAAATGCATTTGTGTGAGGTTTCTTCAGAAAGGTTTCAATAAATGTAAAGCCGACTACCACTTACCTCTGTGAATGGAGTAAAGTGAATTTGATATTGAGAAGAGACAAAGATCATATACATCTGTTACTGATACTAAAGCAGGAATAACGACGGAAAGGTGATTTTCCGAATCGGACATGGCTATCAGAAATTTATAAATGGTAGTTTTGGAGTACGCGTTGCCTGTAAGGCGGTACATCGCAAAAGGGACATTTTAGGCTGGAGTGTCGGACGTCAACTGCTGAAGATATCCTTTTAAACGAAATTATTATAGAAATCTTGAAGAAATCGTACCACAAAAACGTTTTCCAATCGAAAACCGAAGTGTGCAGACAGTTTCGAAAAGAATGGCAAATGTCACGAGAATTCAAAAAAACAAAAATACCTTTGAAGACAAGTTCTTTCGCCGGCGTCAACTGTAGCACTTGAACAGGCTTATATTCTGACATGGGCGACTCGAAGCTACAACGAGTTCATCAATAGCATTCAAAAATGACGACGTAAAACGTGAACGAAATGCGATGTCTAGCAATGGCTAAGCACTGCTCGCGTCACTACGACCCCTCAAATCGTAATAAACATCATATATGTACGTTTGGCCGTGATTACATCATCAGAAATCGATTGCACTTCGGAAATATTTGTGTAGGGTGAAGCAGATCGTATTTACAACTTCGTGAACTTCCAAACTAACAGCGTGGCACATTTAAAACTTGTTGTCTATTAAGATAAAGGTCCGAAACCTAAAAGGTGTAAAACATTGTTCCGACAACTATTTCGAAAAAAAGCACCGCACAACAGTAAGGAAAGGTCGCTGATGACGATGACGCAGAGGGATGAGGAGGTGAGTGACCGTCTGACTCTCGCCAATCACTTCGTGAGCGCGAAATGATACGCAGGCAACGCGAACACACGCAGCGAAATTTGAATTACGAAAAGGAGCACGGCGGGACTGTGCGGAGTCGCGACGTCGCATCGCGGTGAGTTTAAGTGCGATTGATTTCTCGGCGGTACGGATGGCTTCGTTCTGGTCGTGAATGCCATGGTTAAGTTTCATTTCACTGGCGCACGAGCAACTTGTATACACTTATCCCGACTTCCGACTCCCGCTTCTTGTTATTGCTGAAAATAGCAGTCCAGTAATAGTGGGAGTCCTTGAAAATGTCCCGGAGACGGTATAGTGGCCAGCCTTCCCTTTTGAGAGCGTTGCACATAACATGTCGTTCCTGTTCTCATTTACTAACGTCCATACTTTTTCAATCACAAGTAGGAGTACCCTTAAGAAACATTGTTGAAGAAGAAGTGGAAGTCCTGATGAAGCGAAAATCTGTGAAAATGGAACGACTTTGCTGATAATACCATAGACAGGAAGAAAGAACGAACCTGAAAGAAATGAGTCCCAAAGATCAGAAAATATTCAAATAACAGGAAACAAATTTTGTTCTAATGGAAGCGAAACAACGGTAACTGAGTTGCAGGGCCTGAATGTGTAGGGTAGCAACTACGTTGGTGTCTGGCGAGTTATCCTGAACACAAAAAAAGATGAAATAAAGGATTGGTAGTCGCGCTCCTTATCACTATTCTGATGAAGTTCGCATTCTGAGTGGTTATTAAATTATGTAATGAATTGGAACAGTATTAATATTTGTTCAGGAGCGGCTTCAAAACATCCACCAAGTCCTAATTTATGAATTTAAAGCCCTACTTTAACATCGACCAGTGAAAATGTAGTTAAGGGGGGGGGGGGGGGGGGAAGGGGAGAGGGGGCAGCGCTTTTCGCTAGAGCGCATAGAGGTATAGCCAACCTTAATCGTGTTCAGGAATGGTTTTTAGTCAAAAGGATAATGTTTTTAACTAGTTTTTAGAAGGGAGAGGCTCCGAGGTGGTTGATATGATTTAGAGGGCTTAGAGGCAAAAAGCTGAGGTGGGATAGGAACAGAACAGGGATAGCAGAGTGGACAAGTGTAGGCTCACGTCTCACTTAGAGCGAGTGCGAGTTCGATCTCTGAAGTGGCAATTCCATGCCATGCAAAAATTGCCAAAATGGTATAGGTACCAGCGTCAGGCCAGGTTGACAGGCCGGCTGATGGAGAAACCCAGCCACAACAAACATGTCTGAAGTCTCAAAAGGTATCAGTGATAAAGCTAGGACGTCACCCGGAAGTGGCGCACAGGACCCCAGCCCGAGTTCTTCGGACAGTATGCGAGGGCTACCGAGGAGTGAACGACCTCGGTCAAAGAAGTTAGTTCGAGTTGGGACTCTGAACGTGGGTTCGCCTACTGGGAAGTCCCGAGAGGTCGCCGATCTAAGGGCGCGCAAAAATATCCAAGTATATGCCTTCAGGAGACCCGCTGAAAAGGAGCAAAGGCTATGGAAATCGGAGAGGGTATCAAACTCTACTACAATGGGGATGACACCAAACGAAATGGCGTGGCCATAGAAGTAGCGGAGTCCCTAAAAGACTCCGTCTCCGCAGTCACTAGGACCAGCAGTAGAATCATGGCTGTAAGGATAGACACGAAGGAGAGGTACTGGACAATAATATGAGTGTACGCACCACGAGCCGGCTGCCCCACCTACGAAAAAAATGAGTTCTATCTGAGCCTTGACGAGGCCATCCGATCAGTTCCAGAAGGGGACTATCTCGCCATAGGAGGTAACCTGAATGGGCACGTCGGCAGTGAAAGGAGGGGAGTGGAAAGGGTACATGGAGGTAGAGGAATAGGAGTCAGAAACGAAGAAGGAGAAAGGGTTCTCGATCTGGCCATGGCCCGTGACTTGGCAGTCTGCAGCATTTTCTTCGCGAAAAGGAGGTCGCAGAAGGTAAGCTACAGCAGTGGAGGGAAAGAAACGGAAGTAGATCATGTGCTAGTAAGAAGGTCGTCCCTCAAAACTGTAAAGGACATCAAGGTACTGCCTGGAGAAGAACTGGCTACCAGCACAGGCCTCTCCTAGCAGACATAGTCATCGATCTTCCCAAGAAATCAAGGACGAGAACGGAACGGGTGATCCGATGGTGGAAGCTGCACCGACTGGAAAGGGAACGCCTCAAAGAGAAGATACTGGGAGCTGGACTTCTAGATACCGACCGATCCAGCAGACCTGGAGCAACGCTGTGAAGGTCATCCTGGGATGTGCAAAGGAAACGCTGGGATAAACTCGAGGTGGTTTCCGGGGAGACAAGGAAGCATGGTTCTGGAACGATGAAGTCCAGCAAGTTGTGAGAGAGAAGAAATCGCTACAAACGCTGGCAAAAGACAGGAGCTCCAGAGGACCTAGCTCCCTACAGAACTTCCAAGAGGCTTGCCAAGGCTGCTGTGGCGGAGAGTGCTTCGAAAACGAAACGTACCAGAATACCTCATCTCCCTGGTCAAAGACATGTACGATGGCTCCACGACAACAATACGCACTGCACACGGCCAAACGGGAGCAATAGATGTCACTGTTGGGGTACACCAGGGATCAGCTCTGCGCCCGTTCCACTTCCTGCTCATCACAGAAGAACTCGTGGATGGACCACTGAGACCATCCTCTACGCTGATGACATCGCTATGATAGCGGAAGCAAGGAAGAACTCCAGAAGAAGCTCCAGAAATGGCAGAAAGTGCTGACGGAAAATGGACTCCGACTGAACGTGAAGAAACCAAGTTCCTCAGCTTCGAGGAGGCCACAGAGTCAATCATCGA
Source organism: Haemonchus contortus (assembly GCA_000469685.2). Lineage (NCBI taxonomy): Eukaryota > Metazoa > Nematoda > Chromadorea > Rhabditida > Trichostrongylidae > Haemonchus > Haemonchus contortus. The sequence continues at coordinate 999,986 of LS997562.1, read as the reverse complement.
CGGTTACGGGGAAGCCATCGAAAAGGTCCAGGTTTTTTGATACCTGGGGAGTGATCTAGCCGCTGATGGTAGCGTGGACCAGGCCATAAAATCCAGAATAAACGCTGCTTGGATGAAGTGGAGGGAGTCCACTGGTATCCTCTGCGACCGTCAGTGCTCCAGGACTCTCGAAGGAAAGGTGTTTCGCACAGTGGTAAGGCCTACGATGCTCTACGGTAGTGAGTGTTGGCCCGTAAGTAAAACCCATGGAAGACAGCCTCACTCCGCTGAGATGAGGATGCTCACATGGGCCTACGGCTGTACGGGGATGGATCGGATCAGGAATGAAGACGTCAGGACGGCTATGCAAACAGCTCCAGTCCAACTGAAGATGAGGGAACAGCGCTTACGATGGTTCGGACATGTCCTAAGAAGATCACAGAGTCACCCGATAAGGAAGGCAATGGAATTCGAGGCGCAAGGCAAGCGACCGCGAGGAGCCCCGAACAAGAGATGGCTGGACGTGATCAAGAAGGAGCTCGCCGAAGCTAAGGTGACGGCAGAAGATGCTATAAATAGAATGAAATGGAGACGGCTGACAAGAACAGTGGAACCTGCGACGGCGCGGGACTAACGCTAGAGAGGAGAAGAAGAAGGGTAGGAACAGAACATCCAATTGGCTACCCACCCCGAAACTCTTTTCGTTCATAAACCTATTGAAAACATATTCATAAAATAAAAACATATGAAAGGTATGCCTGCGAGACTGGAAGCCAATTTGCGCTCTAGCGTGATCTCTATACACTATACACACTGCCTTCTCCCTTCCCCCCCCCCCTTTTTTTCCCCTAGAAGAACTTAACAAAATGAGGAGGTGTTCGTTTGGCGCGGCCAGTCACTTTGTCACTGGGGGCGAATGAGCTTCAATTACCACTCGTACAGCGCAAGATCTGCGTCAACCAACTTGTCCAAATCAGTCTCTCAAAATTGGAGTTGCTTTGCACCCAGGTGCGAGACAAAACTGATTAAGTGTGAAGACTCAGGGTCATTAAACTCTCGAATCCTCGTTAATCTAGTCGGAAGTGAAGAAATAAAATTATTAAGTCACTGGTTTTAGAAGTTGTTATCTTGCATAGGTGAAGATATAAAAGTTTAAAGTACATCTAACATTTTCCCTTGCAGGTGAACAAGCATTTATTTATTTATTTATTTATTTATTTATTTATGCACTCGGAAGTGCGCTTGTAACAGAAACTTCACCAGTTAGATAACATAAACATACTAATTGCAGAAGCAAACACAGATGAAGGTAGAACAACATGCATAATGGAAGGCATGGTAGTATCCTACTTTATATAATTCGCTAAGTGTGTCTGTTGGTGTGTCGGTGTGTTTGTGTGTTTGTGTGTGTGTGTGTGTGTGTCGGTGTGTGTGTTTGACCGGAAATTCATAACTCCTGTTCCCGTGGACCTAGAAAGCTCAAATTTGGCAGGAGTACAGGGGGCAGCATGGGAACACTTATGGCAGGTGGCAGGACCGGACTCCGCCCACAATGGGCGGGGCGTGCGCGATAGAAATTTGGGACCATAAATTCGTAACTCCTGTTCCAGTGGAGCTAGGAAGGTCAAATTTTGTAGAAGTACAGGGAGTGGCATGGGAACACTTATGGCAGGTGGTAGAACCAGACTCCGCCGGCAGGGGGCGGGGCGTGCGCTGTAGAACTTTCAGGTCGAAAATTCGTAAGTCCTGTTCCCGTGGACCTGGGAAGGTCAAATTTGGCAGGAGTACAGGGGGCGGCATGGGAACACTCATGGCAGGTGGTAGGACCAGACTCTGCCGGCAGGGAGCGGGGCGTGCGCTGTAGAACTTTCAGGTCGCAAATTCGTAACTCCTGTTTCCGTGGACCTAGAAAGGTCAAATTTGGCAGGAATACGGGGACAAGGGCGGGAACACTCATGGCAGGTGACAGGCCCAGACTCTGCATTCAAGGGGCGGGGTTTTTGCAGAGTAAACATTTGAGCGGAAAATCGTACCTTCATTTCTGCGGACCTAGAGAGTTCAAATATGGTAGGATTACAGCTCTTCGTAGTAACAGTGGAAATTCGGCTTCTTAATAAGTGGTGTAGGATATGACGGGATCCTAGGCACCCGGTGACAAGAACCGATAATAACTGATAAAAGAAGATAAGAGGCCTAAGAGAGCAAGTTCCACCTGCCGAACGAAATCCTAACGCCTTCGGTATTTATCATGTAGCTGTGGCTGTTCAGTATGTTCCATTCTATAAGATGAGATGGTAGAGTAGTGTGACAAGAAAAGTGGTAGGCGCAGTTATAGGGATCCATGGGATGCTTTATGATAAGCAGATGAGAATTTTGTTCATTTCTTGCTATTAGATTACGACCGCTATCCAGCAGCTCTTAACTCAAAGAAAGATCTTCTTTATTCGATACCAGTCGGATCGCCCGGCTGACGCCAGGCTCTCCTCCTTCTTATGGGTTCGCCCGGCTACGCCGGGCGCTTTCCCTTCCTGTGATAAATTTGTTATGTGTAAATAATATTTCGTATTCTCCTTTTCCTTTGAAAGCTCTAATCCCTCAATATCAGCTCCGAATTGGGAGCGATTATCCGGCACTGATAGCACAACATTCTGCAATGCAGAAGTGGAAGTAGTTTTCAAAAAAAGGCAAAATGAATGACAGTAAAGTTTGGTAAGTACAGATATCGGATCGCACGGCTAACGCTAGGCTCTCCTCCTTCTCGCGTCAAACACCCTATCCCGAGAAATGTTGAACTGAAGAATTTTATTCCCTTTCTCAAAGATTATAGTTTTTAAGTTTTTTCCGTGCTTAGGTGAGTGAGAGTATGAAACTAAAACAGAGCTCGAAATCCTTCTTTGACACAACAGAAATCGAAAGCTTCCCTCTTTCTTTGATAGTTCTAGTAAGTCTAACTCTCCACTCTTTTTTTGGAACAAATGGCAGTTTCCTGTACACACAGGAAATTCACAATTTGACACAGGATCAACAGGGTATGCAAATGGTATTCAGTTGAAGTCGGTGCTTAAGCCTTTGATTGGAAGTCTCGAACATTTGCTCTCTTTCAGAAATAAATACGCATCGAAAATCCAACTGTTAGACAATCAAAGATGATGCGGTGGAGATGTTCTGAGTGATGATAGCACCGTTATCAGATATTTTTTATCAATGGACCCTTTTCCTTAAGGAGATATCATTTGTTGAGAATTCTAGATCACAGGCGGTTGAATAAGTTTTCTCGCAACTTACATCGAGCAAAGAGGATCCTTCATTGAATCAAAAACCTTGCTGGGTAGCGGTCGTAATCTAATAGTAAGAAATGAACATAGTTCTAATCTGCTTAGCGTATTGCCCTAATGGGTCCCTATCACTAACTCACCACTCACTTTTGTCACCCTGCTCTACCATCTCGTCTTATCGAGTGAAACATACTGAACGGTCAAAGCTACATCGTAGATACCGAAAATGTTAGGATTTCGATCGGTAGGTGGCACTCTCAGGTGCTTTATCTTCTCTTGTCAGTTATCATCAGTTCTTGTCACCGAGTAACTACGATCCCGTCACATCCTGCATCACCTATCAGAATGCCGAGGCTCCACTGGTAATACGAAAAGTGTGATCCTACCAAATTTGAGCTTTCTAGGTCCACGGGTCCAGGAGTTATGAATTTGCGGCCCAAAATTACTATCGCGCACAACCTACTCCCTGTGGGTGGAGTCTGTTCCTACCACCAACCATAGGTGTTCCCATCCTGTCCCCCTTACTCCTACCAAATTTGAACGCTTTGGGTCTACTGGAACAGGAGTTACGAATTTGCGACCTAAAATTTCTATCGCGCGCAACCTGCTCCCTGTGGGTGGAATCTGCTCCTGCCACCACCATAAGTGTTCCCATCCTGTCCCCCTTACTCCTACCAATTTTGAACGCTTTGGGTCCACTGCAACAAAAGTTATGAACTTGCGGCCCAAAATTTCTAACGCGCACGCCGCGCTCCCTGTGAACGGAGTCCGGTCCTGCCACCTACCATAAGTGTTCCCATCCTGTCCCCCTTACTCATACCAAATTTGAACGCTTTAGGTCCACGGGGACAGGAGTTATGAATTTCCGGTCAGACACACACACCGACACACACACACAAACAAACACATACACAAACACACCGACACACCAACAGACACACTTAGCGAATTATATATAGTAGGATCATTTGCGAAAAACCTAACCGACCGCCAGTTATTTGGAACTCTTAACTGATGTTATCTCTGTGAAGTAAAAGGTTCATTGATAACATCTGATAATGGTGTTGTCATCACACGAAATATTTGTAAGTACCGTCCAAGGCTTTGTTTATCTAATAGTTCAATCTTCATTGGGTATTTATGTTCAAGAACGGGAGCAAAAGATCAAGACTCTCAATTAAAGACATAGGTATCGACTTTCACTGAATACAAATACCCTGTTAGTTCTGTGTCGAACTTCGTGCACAGGAAAATATTATTTGTTTCGAAGAAGGGGTGGAGAGTTAGCCGATTACTACAACTTTGTCAACAAGGAGGGAAGCCCGTCGTTAGCCGGGTGAGCCGACTTTACATAAGAAGGAGGATGCCCGGCGATAGCCGGGCAATCCGACTTTAATCACAATACAGAAAAAATCGCTCCCAATTCGGAGCTAATAGTGAAGGTGTAGAGCTTCCAAAGAAATAAGGGAATCCGAAGAGTTATTTACGCACAGCAATTTTTTTACAGGAAGGAGGAGCGCCCGGCGAAGCCGGGCGACACCACAAGAAGGAGGGAAGCCTGGCGTTAGCCGGGCGGCCCGACTGGTTCTTAAAATAAAGCAACAACAACATTTAGATGATGACTTGAGTCCTTTCTAGCATTAAGCGTCTGCAGACGGAGTATTCCTATCAAATGATGATAAATCTCCTTCCCCCGATTTGATTACATAGCCCTTATCTTATAAGTGGAATCAAAGCTGTGGCGGATTCCATCACTGCCCAACTTCCGGCTGGAGAAGGATAGCCTCACAAAAGTATGGAAAAAGCTGTCAAGAAATGCTGAGCACCAGTGCAGAGAGAGAAAACTCAAGAAGTTAAGCAAGGAAAGATTCAGCAAGATGCGGAAGCTCGCAAATCCGAACTCCCACCATGCAGCGGCAAGTGACACCTTTCAATATTGGGTCAATCTTTTTCGAGAACAGTAAAGATGCTTTGAAATTTTTGAATAAGGTTATATGCATTTCTCGGATTTAATCTACAAGATCATCCTTTTTAATATCTGAGATTAGAAAAAAGTGCTACTTCGTGCTATGAATTATTTATTTATTTATTTTATTTATTTATACACTCACAGAGTGCACCCTTAAAGGAAAAAAACGGGGCTTAAGGTAAAGCTAGACCATAACATACAAACTAAATAGGCCAAGTCGAATAATATCAGTCCGCTGGGTCAAGCGACATGAGAAACGGAGGATAGAAGAGGCGAGATAGATGTAGCCCTGTTGCAGTGCAGCGCTCGCAACTAACACCCCAAGATCAAAAGAAGCCAGTATCCACACCAGTTGGCCATGGTGCCTCGTCCATAGGAGTCATAGAACAGAGTCGGCACTTCGGCACACGGGTATGCTAACCTCCCACGTGGAACCGACTCGTCGGAAACTGGCAGGGCAACAGAAGGCTGGAGTTAGAAGAGCAGGCAGGAAAGAAACAAGGAAAGAAAGAAAGTAATCAAGTCAGCATAGAAGGAAAGAAGCAGCAGACTGATATTACACACTTCAGCTCAGGATCCAGCAACTGAAGCTCAGGATCCAGCAATTGAGCGATGATGAATGTGAATGAGCTTGAAATATTGATGTGATCTTCAAAATGTATACCACTGATATAATTTGCATAAAGGGATGAATGAAATTTATAACTCCTGAAACTCTTTACAATTTCCATCCTAATTATTTGATTAATGAGGATGACTGGATAGTTTGGTGACCCCTGAGGCCTCACTCCCAACCAGGTTCGCCTCACACCTATGTGCGAAGAAACTCCAGTTAGTTCTAGAGCTGATCGTGAACCGCGTGCCTTACTCATTTGGACGAGTTGGTTGACGCAGAAACTGCGCTGTATGGGTGGCAATTGGCTGCTTCCAGACTTCGACGTCCGTCCGTCCGTCCGTCCACGTATTGCGGTCGCGTTGCGTGCGTGCGACGGCGGCCCTAACTGCTTGTTCACCACACTGGATCACTGGATCACGTGCCAACAAGTGGCTAGGGCGAACGGATGTCGAAAGCAGCCAATGGCAAAGCGGCTGCGAAGGGCCGCGCCGAACGACATACGATCGCGTTTAATTAGTGGAAGGTTTTGTAGTTTGAACAATTTTCCCACGCATATGAATGCAATTCATTGGAGCGCGCGGGCATTGCGCTGCTCAGCAGTTGAATTTCCGCTGTTATTTCCGATCGTGTTCATTCTCACTGATTATTCTTGTTTTCTTACTAATAGTGGGTAGGATACAACATTCTACTTTCGCCGCTTGTTGCCTATTTTCTGATTTTTTCCTGATTCTTGAATCTGTCTCATGTAGGTCCTCCTCGTCAGCTTTACACGTGTTGTCATGAGCATATAGCGTCATGACCCTAGTGTGGTTTTGAAGAGGGAGACGAAATTTACGACTAAATAGTCCGCAATTTGAAAATATACTATGGGGGATCTCATATCATTCCTCACAAGTCATACTAATGAAACAAAACCCTTCCCGAAATTACTGATACCTGCTAATAATCTACTACTAATACAGGGTGCGCCATAAATATGGTAACAACTTTCCGGACGTCCGAATTTTTTCGTTTCGAGGGTTTCTCCACATCTGCACCTTCCCTTATGTTTGTAATATACTTTAGACCACATATCTACTTTGGTGCTCTTAATTCGTCAGATTCCGAGAAACGGTGGAGCTTCGCAGACATCCACCAACAGTTCCGTCTTTGCGCGCATTTGGAGGGTCCTTTTCCTAGATCGCTCCTCGTTTGAACACTCCTCACATTACAGTCTCTCAAATCGCGTTGCGTAGACGGGTCAACGGCAAACGTCAAAACGGTTGTCTTGTCTCACATACGACCCCTTTTCCGAACACAACTAATCGGGAAGGAGTACGCGGCGAAACCTGCAGAAACACGAGAAAAATGACTGCTGATTTGTTTTTATGTTCTAACCCGATGGTCCCAATAAGATCCGAAAGCCCTATAAGCTTTTTACGAGAAAAGTTAAGGGGGAAAACAATTGCTACTACTGCGCTACTTGCGCGCGGCACGCGCTTCGACAAATCTTTTCCTGACTAAAGGATGTTCAGCGTGGAAGAAAGGTTGAGATCCTAACGTACACATATATTTCACATTTCGAGTGCTGAAGAAGCTAAGAGTCAGATCGCCTCTTACAGACATTTTCCCTCTTTCATGATGGTTTTTGCTAGAAACTCTACCATCAGCAATATCGCAAACTTTGGTTGAAAAAAGTACAAAATTTTATCCAAAACTCTTAAGGAGGGGTCCTTCTGAAAGGATGCAGCTGGGGGTCGAAGATTTCTCTAGGGATACGACTTGAAAACTACGGCACACCTGCTCACGATTGGAAAATGATAAAAGTCGTGCTGAGGGAATGTTCGCGACTTTATCCCAGCTTCCAACCCTCATGCGAATTTCCCGGTCCACACTGTGATGGGTTGCTGGATATAGTCCATACTGGAGAGGAAAGCCTGTGCTTCATAACGCAACACTTTTGCTGCTCATAAGCAACCGATGAAAAATCCCTCGGCAGCACGCGGAGTTTCTCGAGAAACTCTGCGTGCTGCCGCCGATGAGTAGCCAAAGCATCTTTGAGCTATAATTAGTACAGGAGACGGTTATATAAGATGACCGTGTGTTCATTTTGTTGATGTTATGCATAGTAAGTAACTCACATAAATTCATCATGTATCAATATGAACTGCGTTTTTTGTGGCTCAATTCTTTTGTTACCATATTTATGGCGCACCCGGTATACTCTTGTCTTTCTAAGCATGAAACTGCTACCGTGTGTCGTGCCTATCTCCCCATCCGTGAGAATTCTCATGATTATTATTGAGATAAGTACACGGAATCCTTCAGAGCGGGTAGCAACAATTAGTAAGAAGCTGAAAGGATAGCTGGAAGTGTTAGTGATAGCACTAATGGTATTACAAGGGTGCCAAATTTGCCTTAATAGTTCCAACCAACTGGTAGCCATTAATATGGATTTGCGGATTAATTGATCAGATCCTTAACTTTGCTTTATTTCATAGTAAAATAACCAAAATGACAAGGTATACACGCAAGTGTTGGTACTTCTGCGTTATGGTTTCAATGATTTTCGGTTGCACTCTTTCATTACTATCGTGATTTGAGAGCGTTGCACTTGTAAGCGAATGCATTCGGTGGTGAATGACGCCCTGCGAGTTTCGAATTAATAGGAATTTCACATCAAAATTACTGAAGACAGGAGCTCGAAAATCGCCAAACGCATTCTCCAACGATCTCACAGGGGTTTGACACCCTTTCCCGGTCTCACTAGAACCATAGTATTTTTTATGCACGCACACGGATTTTGATGAAGGAGGAGACAATATGTCCCTTTTCACAGTCAAGCCCACTTTATCTTAACTGCATTTGCATGGAGGTACCAGAAGTGAATGCACAGTGAATATAATTAGGGATGAGTCTGAATAGGAGAAAAGAAATAAAGTACAAAGTTCTGAAAAAATAAAGACTTCAACGCCCTTTTGAATTTAAGCGAGAGTCACGACGCTGCATGCTCTCGACAACAAATGGTAAATCTTGCGAGGAGGATCTGTACAGTGATTGATTACCCACAAAATCATATTCGCAGTAACAGTAGTCACAGATTTATTTGCGTTAGCAGGATGGGAGAATAAGACGTTTCAGAAGTGTGAGCAGAGGAACAATTAGGTGAAAGGAGTAGGCTAGTAGTAGAATCGGCAACGTGGAAGCCTACTGCAAAGTCAAAGCGGTGAGCTACGACAAGGTTAAAGTGCTACTATGGTAAATGCATTCAAATATGCGCGCGCGAGGAAATTGTTTAAACTGCAGAACCTTCCACCAAATAAACGCGATCACGACAGGCTGCTTTCATAGTCCGCCCGCCGGCCGGGGGCGGCGCTTGCCCCTTGTTTACAGCTGAATCTCGACCGATACCGCAGGCCGAGGGGTCCGGGAACTTCTCCCCTAACACGGCGTCGCACACGCCGCACCCGCCGCCTATCGCAGGATTGCGATGGAAGATTGGAGCGCGCAATTTGTGTGGTGGGGAGTCCTTTAAACATTTGAATTGGCCGGCCGCTCTCTTCAGTTCCAATGCGATTCTGATCGTCGTTTATATAGGAAGAGTCATTTGAATTAATCAAGTCTAATAAACATGAAAACTCAAAAGAAACAGAAGAAAAAACGATAAAATCCAATGAAAAAGCAAGCCAGTCAAGGAAAAATTCCGCGTCCTATCGATTGGCGGGAGTACGGTAATTGCAGTGACGTTCGCCGCATGCCGCAAGGGAGAATGCCGCGATAGGGGAGAAGTTCCGTTACCCCAGGCCGAGTAGTCCCCCGGCCGGCGAACTATGAAAGCAGCCACATACACCATACAAAAGGACAAATGCTGCTCGTGAACTGTCGCGTCGCGGCAACTAAGACACTGCTAGCCATTGCGGCTGGAGCACGTTATTTTGTGGTGTGTAGACTGCGAGCCGGCCTTGACGACACGAAATTTCCTATTTCATTACTGCTGTGCATTTTCTTCGCCTGGTAAGCATATGCGGCTACACGTTTCTAAATTTTTGAGGACCTCGTTCGGGCTGTGGATTTGGTGATCTGAAGGGGATGTCACTTTTCACTCACCTGAAGTTGTTTTGATATTTGTTTATTTGGTTTTTATATGGACTTTTGTCCAAATTTTCATGTGCGTCTCGTGCATGTAATAAATGATAAATGATAGGTGATGTGCGTGGATGGTTTCTGTGTTGTTCTTCTTTTGTTGTTTATTTTACCCTCTTTTTTCGCTACTGATGTGACTATGCTATCGGTACATTTAGTTTAACAACTAGATTCCACTGAACATTTCACACTCCTATACATGCTCCATCTTTTTTCTGAGTTTAGTTTTTCAATTTTTTTCGATTGATCTTACTTGTGTAGTTTTGTCACTCTTTTTCTTTTCTCTTAATTTTTGTTGAAAGCTCGAGTCCGACTCTTTTGATTCTGCTTTACTGTATACTTTTCCCACAGCTTTTTATTCGAACCTTAGAGTTCCATATTTCTTAATCTTCTAGGATTTCGGCTCGGTATTTTGGCTGTGCCATCACGTCGGTCATTGAAGCGTAACCGTCGTAGGGAGAAGTTGTGGAAGATGTGTGCGCTTCGTTGCGCGCGTCCGTCGAAACTAGATCAGGACGCAGCCGTCGCATGAGGCAGGTCAGTCCGCGGGACTTGACGGATGTCGCAATTGTTAGTGGGGCATACGATTTGCGTTTGGTTCACAGCAGTCGACTCAAAGAGAAGATAACATGGACAATTGCAAATCATTCGATCCACTGACACATGGTGATACTGTGATGTCATCTCGAGACCTCAGTGGGGTGGCCGCGCGCGAAGTGGGCGGGGTGACCTACTTTCGACGGGCGCGCGCAACGGACGTTCTCCGTGGAAGATAGGTCTCACGGCGCAAACGTCACATGATTACCGAGGGCTGTCGATTCTTCACCTGTTTGTAGAAAAAAACTTTGCTCCATTGCAACTATCTTAATACAGAACAAAGGCAAAAACACCGTTTGAACGTTCGCGCCCTTCGCAAACATATCCTTAAGAAGACTCCTTCTCTACCCTGGGTGTTATGCATACGGCCCTATATGTTTACATAGATTCGTTATGATCCTTTACCAATAGGTTCAATTCGTATGATGCATGATATGTGCATCTAAAATTATATCAAATGCTGTTATACTGTACGCTGCATGCTGCCTTTATGGTACGTTGGATATATAAGATTTTAATAAAAGTTCGTTTCTAATCCAGGCGAGAAAGGTCATGAATGATTATCTTCATGTCAGAGAGAGGTTTGAATAACATCCACATGCTTCCGTGTGTAATAGCAAGCAAATGCAGAAAAAAGAAAACTAAATAGGTGGAGAGCAAAGAAGCAAAAACAAAAAAGTGAAGGAACGAGGCGATCCTAATTAGGTATAAAAACTCAGGGATCTTTAAAGGCACAGTTCACGATAATTTTGGGGTATCCGGTTTTTGACGGAAAGTGATAGGTACGGCCTACAGTAGTACAATGGTTAAGCAGAAAACGCGAAAAACGACGAATAAAGAGATATAGAAAGGTTCAAAAAAGAAGTAACAGGGGGGGGGGGGGTTGGACGAGTTACACAGCGAAAAAGCGCGGTTGAGGGGTGTGTTCGGGCGAGTCAGACGAGCGCGACGCATTGTCTGCAATTGCACACAACACACCCAAACAGCTGATTTTCTGAGGGAATGCATGCAAATATAGGGTTCAAACTGCACGTAGTTCTTCAAATCAAGGTCAAAGAGTGTTCTTGACATTGAACAAGAACACATCAATGACCCTTAACGAAGAACGTGCAAAACAGATTGGATAATAATAATAAACGATCAATAATACAAAAGCATGCATGGGTGTCCTAGAAATAAAAAAGAATTGCAAGCAATACCTAATCCAAAACCTCTCTGCAATCTTCAAAACGGTTTCGAGGAATGTTCTCACCATCTGTTGAGACATCCCATCAAAACTCAATTAAAGATTACGCGAACAAAATAATCAAAAATACTTATTACAAATTAAACAAAGTTGCGTGCAAAAACCATCCCATGAATTCTTGAATTCTCATACGTGATTGACTTACCTGATCCACTCGCAATTGCAGGGAATAAATATTTTCAGCTGAATAGAAGCGAATAGTAGTAGCAGGACAGAAAAGCGATCGAATATCAAACCCTAGTCGGCGAACGCAACAAAATCTACATGCCCGTCCATGGCAATTTGCCAATCAGCTTATCGATTGTTCACTAATGTTGCTCCAATGCGAAAATGGTGAACGGCAATTAGATTTCGTATTCAGCCTAGCGAGGGGCGGAGGCCTCTCGTCCCCTACTCTAAGGCCCATTATCATGCCCTATTCGAAACGTTTTACGACCTCATTTCGGCACATGGTATCAGAGGAGGCCTCGAATTCATACCGTGTGGAAATCTCTGAAATCATTTTTATCGCGAACCGTGCCTTTAAGATGCTCGCGTACCGGTATGTAGCAAACCAAAGTTATTGATTAAAGAGAATAACATTAATAAGAAACTACAGCTTCAAAAAAAAAAGCTCCGACAGGCTGCTTTTATAGTCTAGGCAGTGCTAGGGGGGAGGAGGAAGGCAGACGTGTTTACAGCCCTTACGAAGGGCTGTAAACAAAGAGACACAAGATCAAAAACCATTTGCACGGGTCCTGGTTGTTTGATTTTTGATCTTGTTGTTCTTTGTTTTCAGCCCTTCGAAGGGGCTGACCGACCGTCTGCCACCCTCCTCTCCCCTAGCACTGCCTCGGCACGCCGGCACGCACGCCGGCGGACTATGAAAGCAGCCACAGAAAACTTTTCATTATAGCTGACTAAGGGTTTTTATTATAAGCAAAATAAAAAACAGTAAGACCGCGTAGCTCTGGAAAGTATTCCTTTTCGCTCCACATCCCACATTGCACAAAAATGGAATTCCTAACCAGCATCATTTTAACCTTTACAGTCCGAACCATAATTTTTCTCAGTGTGCTTTGCCTTATTATTGCTCCCAGTCCCTTCAGTTTTCTATCTTACACTTGCTTAATGACGATATGCGACCGAATAAAATTGTAGTCATCGCAACTAGTTAAAATCGCCTCGCCCCAAAGTGCGAAGTGTCGTCAGTTGCACAAAAGTAGGCATACCCCTAAACCATGGTTCAACACTTTATAAGTGAAGGTAATCACTCAACAATCGTCTTAGAAGAAACACAAACGAAAACATGGAAAAAATAGAAACAGATAACCTAACTATGTTCAGTGGTCATTCATTAAGGGTGGGTAGCCCTCACGCAAAGTATCAAGAAAGCGACTAAGGGTCTTAAACCTTCCATAGTAGCCTTTTGATTTGTCAAGCATACTTGGACTGTAGCTGATATTATGAACACCGTTTTTATGCGTATATGCGTAGGACGTGGCCTACCATCAGATGCGAACTCGTGATTTTATCAGCAGTAGAGCCTCGCTGGAACGTCTCTTCTTTGCACATTTACGAATGCGTAGCGTTTTTGACTCCAATACCCTGCTCCAATTTCTGCGGTCACCGTCAGCGCTCTAAATAGTAAACGCTACCGGTTGTGAGGTGGTGACGTAGATCTTTGATTGTTTCTCTTCTTATGCTTTCTGAAGGAGACCAGATATCGAACGCCACTTGAACCAGGCCGTACTTTCATGTGAATTCATGTCAAACTGCCAGCGGACGCGTATGCCGAACCAAAATAATCAAGGGGAATGCGGGTGTAGGCTCAGTGCCATTACTTAATAGAGCCAACGACCCATGGACCGTATTTCCTGGTTCCTCAATAGAATTGTTGGTAAACTGCTCCGATACGTGCCTTCACATCTACCAAACACCAACGAATTACTTGATCGCCTACGTTTGTGTAGGCTTAAACAAAACTGCGTAGTAGAGTCGTTTGATGTAACTGCGCTTTACACGAACGTTAACAACAGCGAAGCTCTCCAAGCGGTTTTCGAGATGCTGGATGAGCATGAAACAGAAGTTGTAACGTTCGGATTGAGCAAGGTTCACATTACTCTGATCAAGGAATGCCTTAATTGCAACATTTTCAAGTGGAGCGGGCAGTACTTCTCGCAAAACCGAGGACTTGCTATGGGTCAGCGGCTAGCACCGGTCTTGGCTGTTTTATGAGCAGAGTAGAAAGACTAGTCATTGCTCGCATGCCCATTATGTACTGTCGGTATATCGATGACTGCTGCGTAGTTACATCAACGCAGCAAGAGATGGATGATTTGTTTGGCATTCTGAACCGACAGTCCCAGTATATCAAGTTCACGAGAGAGGTTCCGCACGAAGGCTGGCTTCCTTATCTTAACACGCAGATAAACATCTCAAGTGGTAGGTACAGTGTGAAGTGGTATTGGAAGAACAGCTCTAAACATTCTACTCCACGCGAAGTCTGCTCACCCTGAAGCTGTGAAATGTGCAGTTGTTCGCAACATGTACAGAACAGCTACAGGAGTGTGCACAGGCGAAGTGGAACGAGAGGAGTCACGTAAACTAGCAGCTGAGATTGCAAGCTTGAATGGCTACGGGACACAGCGCAGGAGATCAGGCTCAAAAGCGTACTCGCTGAGAAACCGTGATAACATGGCGCATCTACGGCTTCCATTTATATCAGACAAAGTAAGCGCAGAAATTCGAAAATGCATTGTACGAGCGGATTTGGCGAATGGTGTTGTCCTGATAAACCTACCAGCGGACAATATCAAACGTCATCCAATCCGCATTAGGCTTTATGATCGTACGTGCACGACGAATAACTGCGATATTTGTCCGTTTGGAAGAGATGGAGATTGCACACCGCGAGGAACAGTGTATTAACTTCAGTGTTCAGCTTGTTACGAGATATATATTTGTGAAACGGGAGTGTTCAGCTTGTTACGATATATATATATATATTTGTGAGGCGGGAAGGATGCTGAACATCTAGCAGGTAAAAGGCGTGGAAGCCTACTCACGCCGCTTGGGAGGCATCGACTAGAAGAACATCAGGGTGACGATTTTGATATCAAATGCAAAATCCTCGCCAACAAGAATGAGATTGGTGCCAGAAAGATACTGGAAGCGTTGCACATCCGCGAGAGAAATCCTGAGCTGAACAACCGAAATGAATGCATTGCCATAACGAGTGAACTTCTGCCATTCATTCCCTTTGTGGGCTTTGAAATCACCGCGTAATTCTTATCTCACGATCGTCGATGGTGTCTCATTAGTCCCTCCTTGTTCACGGCATCGAGTGGGATGGCAACGCTGGTGAAACCGCAGAGGGTTTGTTACTTCGCTGGAATTTTTGGTGTTCTAGTTTCTGGGAGTTGTTGCAACCGGCCTAGCGTGTTTGGGCGCTTGGTCGGGTAATTCACAGGTCAGGAGCTCCGAACTACTTTCAGGTCCTTGAAGACGACGAATTGTTCGAAACGTCGACCTAATAAAGCGGTTTCATGATAACAAACCTGTACGGCAAAACAGTGTAAAAACATTAAGTGACATGTCCAGGTTTCAAAAAGATCGAACATGGAAACTACTCAGTAGAGCCTTGCTCATTTTACTCCGTGGTCACGTGTCCCATCATTCTAACCGAATGCGAACATCACCGCGATCGAAAACATCAAGGTCTGGAGAGGCAAAATGCATTGCTTTTCGTTTCTCACGTGTTTTTTTCTTTAGAGAAGTCGAGAGGCATGAATTGCAAGCCGATACCGCTGCAGTCATTGACAAGCCCCCTCTGTTTAGAAGGAAGCTAGAGATCTCGACCGTTTACAATTCGCTCAGAGATCTTTATGCTGTGTGAAAGCATGCGAACTGGGCGACAGTTCATTCAGTCTGAGACGCTGCCCTCCTTCTTCCGAATCAGCACGGTGGTACTCTTTTGCCAACCCTCAAGTACCTTCTCTTCTGCAAAGACCTGATTGAAGAACAGCAGCTATCTCAGAGGCATTGGATATCCGATCCTTGGAACGATGCCATTCTTAATACTAAACAGTAAGATACTTGAGACAATATTACTCGACCCCTGAGCATATCGCGTGTTAGTATTGTTTTGGCTGCTATCAGCTGCTACAAAAATAAAGTTTTGTGTTGGCCCCATCTCTGTACTGGAAAGCGCATAAGAAGAGCAGCTAGAAATTCATTTGAGGAATAAAATCTGATTGGAAAAGAAAATCTCCACTACTTAAAATTGCTACGGAAGACGAGAATGTTGGCAGAAATGAAAAATGAATTTTCTGTCGAAAATAAGCCCTGCGGGTAGAAAGACTTATAGTTCTCAGCGGCACTAGATCCAATTTCTGGCTTGGCTGGAGAGAAACACCTTGAGTTGGGCTGTGAGTAGCAGTGCGCTATTACCTCACCCACGCCTATCTCAGAGCCCAACTCGAAGTGAATTCTTCGATCTCTCTGAGTTTGTCTCGCAGATTCGACTGACGACAGTAGATCAATTTTAGACGATGAAAAAATGGGCACAACTATGGAGTTGATCTAAAACTGCTACAAATACATAAGTCTTTGCAAAACTTGCTGGAAATGAAATGCGTATCTTTAATAGCGAGATAACTTACGCTGCTAGCATAGTAAAGTAACTGTAAGAGGAATAAGATTGTATACGGCAAGGAGAAAAGCACCCAACTAATAATAACAAATCTGTACAATGCTCGTTGGTAACGAAAAGGGTGCGTTTCAACGTAGGATAGCGATTGTTTTTCGATTCTCCTTCTTGACGATTGATGTACCTTCAGGGAATTTGATCTGTCAGAGCGTAATTTCAGTAGTATTTTATGCAAGTTCTCTGCAGCAGATGTGCATGCAACATTTTCTATTCAAAGCTAGAGACAAGGTAGAGATTCGACCAGGCTCACAAGGCACCTTTATAAAATCAGCACACAGGGTCGTGACTATCTAGTCCAACAGGTGTTTTTCTATACAGTTTACAGTTCAACGCACACAATCGACTTCGTGCGGAATGCACGGAGCCATTGGGATGCCCAGCCTCAGAGATGATTTGAGGGGCTCCAACCACCCCAGCAGCAATTGAGCGGCATAATTATTTGATTCATTATTTCATTTGATGCTTTTAGCCTGTTCTCAATCACTTCCCTATGTAGAAAGATGAAATGCTTCGGCAGTAAGAAGGCAGTACAGATGGAGCTCCCTGTACAATGAACGTGAGGCGTTCCATGCACTTCGCGTACAGGGAACGTTTCACTTTTACTATTCGGGAAGCTTGCCAAAGATTCCGCTTGCCCTCGTCTTCTTAATGGCTTATAAGCCATAGCTCATCAGCACTCACACGTACAACGTGTTGAGCCAGTCGGCCAGTATCAGCATAACCGTTAAGTTGTACTACACTAATTCCGGCGCGGCTGCCTGTTCTCAAGAAAAGGCAAATTTCTCAGCAGCAGTCACCTTCCTTATCTTATAGAGAGACGGCTCTACAAGAGAGCAATTACCTTGAGGTTAAGAGCCTGCAGTTGCGAAAAGATAATCATAGCGAAGGTAAGTGCAAAAGGCTCGTGAAGCCAACTCAATTGCGTGGCAAACACCGTCAAAAGGGGAAGTCGTGAAGCAGCTAAGCACATGCATTTAGCAAGCATCAAATTA